>JASPKZ010000578.1:0-126363 GCA_030220185.1 Diploptera punctata | reverse complement strand
ATTCAAGATGACAAAAATACTGATGATGGAACAAATTAAAGTTTTGAAACTAGTCTAAAGAAGAAGAAGAATATGAGGTGAGTGATAAAAGTTTACCTAAATAAATTATACCTCATAGTGTGAATTCCTAAAAAAGTAAGATTATAAGTATTTCAGAATAAAGAGTTCAGGAAAATCTTTCAATTGAAGAGAGACAGACAGACAGGGATATAGAAAAAAAACTATGTAACAGTGAGCTCCATCATGATCTTTATGGGAAATCAGTGTAATAAGAAGAGTCAAATCTCTTAAGATTATTGCGATAGGAGGATATGGTACAATGGGGAATCGATATAGAGGGCATGGAAACTGGTGAAAGTAAAGAATCCAGTATAGAGATCAAGAATGAGATGGGAGAATAACACTAATTATGATTTAACACATTGGTGACGGGCCACGGAGATCTCTGTATTTAAATGGCCAGTGCTAGACGACTGGTCACGGAGATTTCCGTTTTTACGTTTTCTATGGCTTCCCTGCCTCTTCGCTTTTGAATGAGGCATGCAATTTTGTTTCTTCTCATTGTGAAATAAATTTTAGTTGTTTTTGTACCCCTCTCTCTTCTTTTATGAAATTGCCAACTTTACAGAAAGAGTTGTTTACAATTTTATGACAGACGGCTGGTGAAATATGGAATTTTAGTGCAGGTAGTTAGGCGAATACGGGATACGTAATGTAACCTGTAAATATATGTTGCAGAGCGGAAAAATTAAAAGAAACTCTATTTTGCGTTCTGGAGCGGAATTTATATCTGTGGCATCATGTCCACCAGGATAATTATTATAATAGTGTGGCTATAGCTGAAAATTTGCTCGAAAGAAAGACGAGAGTTTCTGAAGCAATAAATATTAACAGAGGGCTTCCAAAATCATTTGTGGAAGCAGGAAATAAAATCAAACTAGGAGAAAGTGTTTTTGTAGAAAGGGGGACCTTTTGCTACAAACATCGAAAGATAAAAGAGACGTAAGAATGGTTAGCACATTGCATCAGGCAACACGAGAGTGGGAGGAGTAAAGTTGTAAAAATGTTCTATTGAATACTTCAATATAACAAGTATGTGAAGGGTGTAGACAGGGCTGACCAGCACCTATCATAATACTCCATCCTTAGAAAAACAGTGAAATGGAGCAAAAGTTGTATTGTGGCTTCTGAATTGTGCACTCTTTAATGCTTTCAGGGTCTATAAAATTCAAAATCCTAACAGCAAAATGTCAAACAGAAGTTTTTTGCTTGAAACAGCCTCTTGTTTGGCAGTCGTGAAATTAGGAACAGGTGACAGGTTAGAGGAAGAAAGACAGAGAGAAAAGGAAACCACTTCTAAGAGACCACGTCAAGACCCACCAGGGAGGCTGAGACATGAAGAAACATAAATAAACACCAATTGTGATTGGAAAGAAAAAAATACCCCTCCAAACCTTGCTGTGTTTGCAGTGAACACAAGAAAAGAAACTCGCTACATATGCTCTTTTGCACTGTGCCTTTACATAAAGGAAAATGTTTCCAACACTATCAAACCCTCAATTTCTACTAGAAGGTCTGGTGAGAACACTAATAATGATTTACTTATGCATTATTGTTATTGACTGTAAATATATTGATGTAAAAGTCACACTGCGCTAGCGCGGTTTAAAATTTAAAGTCCACCCTACTGACAAGAATGTCTGGTCCAGCAGCAGTGGGTGGAACACACAGCTGTCAGTCACCAATGTGTTAAGAGAGGATCAATTAAACATGGAATGATTGGAAAATATTAGCTAAGGAAGAGAATTTATGGAAAGCTTATGTCTGTATGGCCATAAACCTACAAGTTTTACTTACAAGAAGAGAATCTTTTTCTTGGTCGACATGAGCCAAGGTTCCTCTCATAATTGAAAACTTCGTTTTTGAGGTTTGCTACTACTTCTCTGTCCAAGCCTGCTCTATCTTTCTCCAACTGTCTGATACGATCTCGGGCATTATTAAACTCCATTTCTGCTTGAACGAGCTGTCCCTGAGAATCTGCCAATGCTCTATCAGTTTGCTCTTGCAAACTCCTAAAAAAAACAATGATTTAGAAAATAATCAAGAAATACCATTTTTAGACCTTAAATTGATCAAAAATGAAGAGAAAAAGGAAAATAGAATTCGGAATCTACAGGAAGAAAACACACATTGATAATTATATTAATGCAACAGGTTTCAACCATATTGCACATAAACAGGCAGTCTTAATAGTTAACTTACAGACTATTAAATGTTCCCATGATCAGAGAAAATTTTAATACAGAGAAAAAAGCACATATTAAAAAAATAACAAAAGAGAATGGTTTTGAGGAAAAGATGATTCATAACAAAATAAATAAATTCGAAAAACAAAAAGTGGTAAACAAAAGACAGATAAAGAAGTTGGTTAAAAAAATTCAGTAAATTTACATACCATCCTTTAGTATTTAATAAGTTTCGAAAAATTTTCAGCAATTTTAACATTAAATTAGCACGAAAAATTATTACAGTTTGAATAAATTAATTTGAAACTAATTAAAAATGAAAAGATTGATGAAGGCAACAAATCACGGATTTATCAAATTGACTGTAAAGATTGTGAAAAAATATACATAGGAAAAACAAAAAGGAACTTGAATCAAGATTGAAAGAACATCTTAGAAATGTTAAAAATGGGGAAATAGAAAAGTCTGCTGCACATGCATGGTCAGAAAAACACAGAATCGAAACTAAGGTCAAATTACCAAAACAGTTAGTTACACCTAAGGAACTCACAATTTGGGAGAAAATTTACATCCCCAAGAATAAGCAGAAAACTATGAATTTTGAAATTCCAGGGAAAAAGGCAAAAGAAAAAAAAAAATTGATTTGGAAGTTCATCGGTCAGCCAACAGAGGGAGTAGAAATCAACCTATAGAATCAACAACCACAAATACAAGAGTTAGGATGCATCAACAATGTCACATAAATGTGACGAAGCTATAGTCTGCAAGAAAAATAAAAACATATGAGGTGAGTCAAAATACCTAACTCATAATAATGATTTAGAAATTGTAATTAATAACTTTTTTCTTACATAAAACTTATTATGGGAAATAACATTATGAGGCTTTTAAGTTAAGAAATAAAATTTTGTAATTATCTCACCTCATAAACTCCATGATCTTCAAAGCACAGAAACCATGATTTCTAGAACAGTTGTTCCTATCTTCAGCAATGTTTATGAGTGCTGAATTTTCGTCTTCACCTTCATCTTTCAAATTGCTATCTAGTGTTCATTTGAAGAATATGGAGTTTATGAGGTGAGATAATTACGACCTGTTTTATTTATAAACTTTCATCTTTATCATTATAAGCTCAGCCTTTATAAAACTACAATTGTTTAAGAAAAAAAAATTGATGAGAAAGTCAACAAAAAAAATCATAAAAGGACAATGATAAACATATTTTATCCATATATCAATGAATTGTTACAACTTCTTACATCTTGTGCCATGTTTAATCTGTTATTTATTTATTTGAAGCATATCCATTAGTTCCAGCCTAACTTTTGAATTACAAACAGCATTCTGTTGATAGACCGATGAACCTCCAAATTAAATCACATTCCCGGGAATTTCAAAATTCATTAATTAATCTTTCTTATTTTTTTAATGTAGAAATTTTCCCAGTTAGCTCTTTAGGTATTTCTATTTCTTTTATTAATTTCCACTTTATTTCAATTTGATGTTTTTCTCACCAAGCATGTTTTACTGCAGATTTTTCTACTTCCCCATTTTTAATGTTCCTAAGATGTTCATTCACTCTTGTTTTTCAAATTTCTTTATGTTTATTAAATTAATATTAAGAAGCTTAAACCTATTATTATGATTGAAATAAGTAAATTAATGTAACAACTAAACTATTGTAATCAATAGTAAAGAGAAAAATGTTCTCTTTACCATTGATTCTTTATGTTTTTCCTATGTAGATTTTATCACAATCTTCACATTTTATCTAATAAATCTCTGATTATTTTAGATTATATGAGTTAGATGTGCACTACTCACCTCATATTTGTAGCTTTTTTAAGACTTGAGTTTCAATGCCTTAGGCATCATTGTCAATTCTTTCTAACTGATTATTTTCTTCTTTCATTTTCTCATTCTTATTCTGTTGAGGCCAAAGTCATTTTTCGATGACAATCTCATGTTGGACTTTTTTAAACTTTTTTAAAATAATGATGCTTCATAGGATGATATATAAACTTCTTGAATTTTATATTTTCCTCTTTCTCTTTCATTGATTCATTTTGTTCCTTGAACATATTTATTTTCCTGTGTATCATGCTTTCTTTAAACTAATTCCCTATTGCTATGTTAATTATATATTCTTATCCTTTATCATAATTCTCTGTTCATAGGTATGTTTACTAACCTATGTGTCAGACTATTTAATAATGTCTCTTTATAAGCAATCTAATTAAATCCAGAAGAATTATCTGTGTGTGTCTTCTTTGTGTATATTCCAAATTATCATTGTCTTTTTTCATTTCTTTATTAAATTTGGATTCTAAAAATGGTGAATGATTAAGTCATTTTTTACATCTTACCTCATAGTTCATGTTTTCTTAAACATGGGAACTGCAATTTTCAAGAGGAAACATTCCTCCCATTTTTAACCGACATTATGACTACCGGATTTTCATTGGAAACTCGATCTATAACTTTTAGGTAAATTTTTTTATCACTCACCTCATAATAATATGAGGTGAGTGATAAAAATTTTACCTAAATGAATATACCTCATAGTGTGAATTCCTAAAATAAGTAATCGATCTATAACGTTGCCATCTGGTGTTGATTTGATGAACTTCGAGATCAGGTCTTATTCATCAGGAATTTCAAATTTCTAAGGTTTTTTCCAAATGTTTTAGAAGTTTGGCCTCTTTTTCAATTTTATGACTCTCCAACAATATATTTCTAAAGTGTTTCTTTGTATGAGTGTCCAAATTCCTTTTTGTTTTTCCTATGTATACTTTATTGCAGAAACTGCAAGTACAAAGGAACACTTTAGAAATATTAAAAATGGTGAAATTGAAAAATTAGCTATTGCAGCACATAGTTCGTTGGAGAGTCATAAAATTAAAAAAGAGGCCAAACTTTTAAAACATTTGGAAAAACCTTTTAGAATTGACAGTTTGGGAGAATATATATATTCAGAAGAACAAATTTAGATCCATGAATTTCGAAATTCCTGATTGAACAGGACCTGATCTCGAAGTACACTCAAATCAAAACCAGATGGCAACGTTACAGATGGAAGTTTCCAACAAAAGTCCAGTAGTCATAATGTCGGTTGAAAATGGGAGGGATGTTTCCTCTTGAAAACCGCAATTCCCATATTTAAGAAAACATAAAACTATGAGGTAACATGTAAAAAAACGACTCATTCATTCATGAATTAAGAACCTCATAATGTTATTTCCCATATTTAACTATGAATCCACAACTCGTATTTGTCTGTTGATTTCAGTTTACATTGTAAACTTTATAGAAGACTCTACATTAATCTATTGCATATTTGGGCTACAAAAGGTAATGAATCTGTTTCAAAATTATTTCCACCATCTTTTATGATACTATGTTGGTCTCTGTTGTTTGTTGTCAGGTGTCCAGTGGTTACAATGCTCTAAGTTCGATGGACTTTGAGGACATAACATTTTATTATTTCACTCACCTCATACTTCATAATTCATAGCAGACCCTGGGTTTCTTCACATCTTTTGTGACATTCTCAATGCTGCGTCACGTTCACAACTGACGTCCAACGGCCTTCTATCCTGCAGACTGACCTCCGCGCCATCTGGTGGCCGACTGAAGAATTTCCAAATCAGTCTTCTTTCTTTATAACCGGGTATTTCAAAATTCATAGTTGTATTTTCATTCTTGCATATGTAAATTTTTTCCCAAATTGTGAGTTCCTTCAGTTTTTCCAATTGTTTAAGTAATTTTGTTTTGGTTAAACAATTGGAAAAACCGAAGGAACTCACAATTTGGGAAAAAAATTACATATGCAAGAATGAAAATACAACTATGAATTTTGAAATACCCGGTTATAAATAAAGAGGACTGATTTGGAAATTCTTCGGTCGGCCACTAGATGGCGCGGAGGTCAGTCTGCAGGATAGAAGGCCGTTGAACGTCAGTTGTGAACGTGACGCAGCATTGAGAATGTCACAAAAGATGTGAAGAAACCCAGGGTCTGCTATGAATTATGAAGTATGAGGTGAGTGAAATAATAAAAAATAAACAATATTAAAAAACCTCATAGTGTTATTTCCTATCTACATAACTTAATATGAGTTCTGTGTTGTAAATTTACGATACATCAAAGAACCTCAAGCCTGAAATAAAAGGCCCCTGAGCAAAATTTATTGGCTATTCCATGCCCAGATTTGAATTGCTATACCAATGATTTGACCTGTTAAAACTGCCATAAAATAAAATACTGTTATGATTCTATAAAAAAAGAGTAATAAATTAGGAAACAATATATTAATTAAATATTATAATGCTGAATAAGCTTCAAAGAAATACTGGGAAAACTTACCTGACATCATAAATTTATTAACCAAATTAGAAATATTAAAAATGGAGAAATAGAAAAATCTGCAATAGCTATTTAGGCATGGTCAGAGAAACACAGAATCAAAACAAAAGCCAAATTACTGAAACAGTTATATAAATCTAAAGAATTCACAATTTGGGAGAAAATTTACATCCACAAAAATAGAAAGAAAATAATGAATTTTGCAATAACCAGAGAAAATAATTTGATTTGGAAGTTCATCAGTCAGCCAACAGAGGGAGCAGAAATCAATCTGCAGGATCACCAACCGCTGATTCAACAGTTAGAAATAATTGACAATGATGCTCAAAGCATCTTCAAGAAAACTACAAATATGAGGTGAGCCATACATATCTAACTTCTATTATTTAAAATAAACCTCATAATGTCACTTCCTCTAAATATTAAATTAGTATTCATAGTTAAATATGGGAAATAACATTATGAGGTTCTTATTAAATTAAATTATTAACCGAGATTTGCAAGAAATATATATATTTTTTTTTCAAATGCTCCAAGTTATCTTTCAACATTCCTGGTTTCTCTCCTCGCATGGCGTACTTGTAACCCACTTCTAATGTTGGGGTGGCTGGAAAGCGGGGTTACGTTGCCCCGATGATATGATGGGTGATGATGATGATAATGGTGTGTCAGGAGAGTCGTTAATCCTAAGCTTAACCTAAGATGAATATGAATGATGATGATTGCGATGGCCATATGATTTTGGGCACCGTTTGGGCCTTAAAGTTTGCCTGACATTTGTCTTACAGGTGAGGAAAAAACCCCATAAAAACCTCACCCAGAAAAACTGTCCCGACCGGGGATCGAACCCGGGCCCATTGCGTGACAAGGCAGCACGCTACCCCAAGACCACTGCAGTGGACTTTCTGAGACTATTTAACTCATGCCCCAAATGGGAGTCAATGACCAATCACGTTTCAATGATTTCTGTATTACAACCAATCAGAGACGTGTTTCACACGAAATAATTATCAACGTTAGGATTATCATATATTAAGCAAAGCTCCTCCTTTTTAATATTCTGAACAGGTCTGACCGTTATTTTGCAGTGACTGAGCCTATAACAAATACGGCTACCAGATTGTATATAATAGTGCTTACATGTCAACATTTGTAGCAATTGATTATACCACCAAAAAAAGAAACCACTGTTTGCACTTTCTTAAATGTATACGACATCAAAAATGAATTAATATACAGATTGATGTGTTTCATTTTTTCTCCACTAGAGAGCATTCTTACAATATTGCGTTCCTTTGGCAATAAATAGTATGATCTGGTTGCAGTGATAAACAAAAGAAGCAGTAGAAGCGTAGGCTACCTATCGTTTCTCATTAGTTTTCAAACATCACCGTTTACTTTAAATATAAAAATATTTTTAAATAACTGTAGTTAAATAATGATTTGTGAGTAAACAGCTTTATTTTATTCGTTAAATAGTCCTAACAAATGCCACTCTTGATTTCCAAATTCTCTAGATAAATTCACTCCTCACTTCGTGAGTCGTGAATTTATCGATAATTTGGAAATCACTCGTGGCATTACTTATGAATATCTACAGTAGTAAATTTTGGATTGTTCACAATTGTCTCTATAAGCATGTGTATAGATATTATATAGCTGAACCTCCTACTAGTCTTCTCTATAATCTGAATGAATATTACACATCAAGATCATCTATTCTGTTTTGATTAAATTTTCAAATCTTCCTTCTAAATACTGAAGTGCAAAAAGAACGAATGGCATCATCACCAGCTGGTTGATTTTATATATATATATATATATATATATATATATATATATATATAAGATCCGTGAAATTCGCGAGTCGCAATAACATGAAATGCTCTAAGTTTGTCATTTCCTTGTACCATTTCTTAATTCCACTTCCTATAACCTCAAAAAAAGCATTTATGAATCGTGAAATCCTATGATAATGCAAAATAACCCCAAAATTTAAAATTTTCAACGAATTCCGGAGATTTTTTGTTCTATTCGCGAAATTTTGATAATGCATTTTTAAACACTGTTTACGAATTCCATTTTCTTTTTTTAACTGCCATATCTGCTTCCTCCATGCAGTCTTACAAAGAGAAATGGTTGCAACACAGTTCACAACATAGAGGTAATATTTTCTGTCCTTCTCATACTCAAATATATGGATTTTAAGTTCTATGGCCAATATGAATTCTAAGAAATACAAATTATATTACGTGTAAGATAAGTTTTTTCCCCTAAATTTTTGCAGATATAATTATCAATTTTATATCAATCATTATCTACTGGGGAAGATTGACTTAGGTTAATCTTGCTGGTGGGTAAGAGGCGAGGGGAACTAAGTATAGCTCACAATGAAGGAATGGCGTCTGTATCCATATTGGGCGGCCACATCTTCGTCAAGTCTTCAACGGTCAACAGGACGACAAGGAATAGCACAGCTAAACTTATAGGTCTTGAAGAGCGGAAGAAGCAGCCCTCTCTTGGGTGGATACCCAGAGGAGCATGTTTGGAGGCTCAGAGGAAGCAGCCCTTCCACCATCCTTGCCCTGCGAAGCGCTCGTAACGCTTCCAGGAGACATTTATCTTACTGAGAAGCTTCATGGAAATCAGCCAGATTGTCATAAAAGGAACCGACCCAAGCAAGATAAAAGGATACGATTTGGAATAAAGGACATTTTGAAATTAGGAAATTGGAACGTAAGGGGAATAAATACAAAAGAAGAAGAATTAGAAAGAGAATTAAAGAAAAAAGAAATAAATATAGCAACAATAACAGAAACAAAAAGAAACTAAAAGGAACAAAGGACTTAAAACACTATACTATGTTGTATAGCGGAGTAGAACAGACAACAAGAGCGCAGTGTGGAATAGCAATTTTAATAGATGAAAAATGGAAGAACAAATTGAATAGCTATGAGTTTATAAATGAAAGAATCCTGATAGCCAGATTTAAAATTGAAAGAGGATATATGATGATAATTGCTGTGTATGCCCCAGAGGAAGGTAAGAAAGAAGAAACAAAAAAATGTTATAAAACATTACAAACATTAGTTGATAAATATACAAAAGATCATCATTTAATAATAAGTGGAGACTTAAATGCCAGAGTAGGCAATGTCCCTATACCTAATGTAATAGGAAATAATGGAGAAATAACAATAAATGATAATGGACAGGATTTGAGACAGTTTTCAGCCTATAATCAATTAAAAATAATGAATACCTATTTCCGAAAAAAGGACATACATAAATATACAAGAAGTGGATATAACTCAAGATCAATAATTGACTATTTAATCGTAAACAACAAGCTAGGAGCCTTGGTAAAAGATGTGAGAGTACATAGAGGCAGCGATATATACTCTGATCACTATCTCGATAAGTAAAATAAACATAATAGCTAAATGGCGGAAAAATAACATAAAGAACAAAAGAAACCAAGAAGAAGTATATAAAGTATATTTATTACAAGATCAAAGTATTAGAGAACATTATGAAAGCAGAATGAATAAATATATATCAGAGATAGCGACATCAGAAGATATAAATATTGAATGGGAAAATATATCAAATGTAATACATAAAACAGCAAATGAGATATTAGGAAAGAAAAATAGAATAAGAAATAGGAAGGGCTTGAGAACTCGGAATGCGAATATACAAAATGCAGTGAATGAAAAACAAAAAGCATATCATACATACTTACGACTGAAAAACAGAAGAATCTTATGAAGAATATAAAATGAAAAGGAGAATTGCTAAAAGCATTATAAGAAAAGCCCATCAGGAGTCATGGGATAAATTTATAAGCTCAGTAGAACATGATATGTATGGAAGACAAGAAATAGGTTATAAATTAGTGAAACATCTAAATCAGACTGAGAAAGATTCTGCCAGATTGAATATAATCCCAGAACAAGAATGGATCCAACATTATGAAAAACTTTGGAAAAAGGAGGAAATTGAAGGAAAAGAGGACAATGAGGAAGAAATAAAAGTGGAAAATATTGATGTAATAGACATAAATGAATTAGAAATGGCTTTGAAAACCACTAAGAATAGGAAAGCAACAGGATTAGATAATATAAATATGGAGTTAGTCAAATTATAGTGGAATATTGTGTAAACTACGAATACTTCATCTAATTAATATATGTTGGCAGACCTATGGGATTCCAACCACTTGTAAAACAGCAATTGTGAAGAATATATTCAAAAGAGGAGACCGGAGAAATTGCGAGAATTACAGAGGGATTAGCTTAATGAATACTGGCTACAAGATATATACGAAAATAATAAATAATAGATTGAGAAACATAACAGAAGTAATAATAAGTGAAAATCAAAGTGGATTCAGAAAGGGAAGGTCATGTATAGACAATGTCTTTACGCTGAAACAACTCATAGAAAAGAGAAGAGAACATAACTTAGAAACTCACATAGGATTTATAGATTTGGATAAGGCCTTCGATCGAGTAAACAGACAAAAATTATGGGAAATATTACGAATGAAAGGATACCCGCTGTGCCTTGTTGAAACAATAAAGAAATTATATGAAGACACAAATATAATTATAGATACCGGATTCAAAAGAACAGATGCAATCAAAACAAATACTGGATTACGACAAGGATGTAATTTATCACCCACTTTGTTTAATATATATATAGACGATATTTTAAATAAATGGAAAGTTTTAGTAAATCCAGGAATAAAAATGGATAATAAAGTGTGCATAAATAATCTTCTATTTGTTGACGATGTAATCATAATACAGAAAAATGAAGACGACTTACAGGAATCAATGCATGCATTAAATGAAATATGTAAATTATACGATCTAAAGATTTCTGTAAGGAAAACGAAGACCATGGCTTTCAGAGGAAGAGATCCACTGAGAACCAAAATTATTTTAGAAAATCAAAGTATAGAACAAGTGTCTAGTTTCAAATATTTGGGCTGTGATGTTGGCTACAATGTGGAAAGAGATATTGACTCCAAAATAAATAAATTTCAGATGGTGTGTGGAACAATACAGAGAACATTCAAAAATAAAATTAGAAAAGAAACCAAGATAAAAATGTATAATGTTATGGCGGTTCCCACAATATTGTATGGATGTGAAACTTGGGTTCCAGTGAAAAGACAGAAGAATAGAATACAGATGGCAGAGATGCGGTTCCTAAGACAAGTAAAAGGATGTACAAGACTTGATAGAATAAGACATGAGGATATAAGAGAAGAATTGAAAGTACAGCCTTTATTGGATAAAGTAACGAATTACAGACAGAAATGGATTGATCACATGGATGGAATGAGTAAGGAGAGATATCCATTGTTAGCAAGAAATTATCAAGCAAGAGGAAGGCATGATGTTGGAAGACCTAGAAGACGTTGGGCTGATGCATTATGAAGTTGGAACGGGCAATTGCCTAATTCCTGAAGTGATGATGATGATGATGATATCAATCATTATTAAGTAATGGTATGTTCAAATCTGAAGAAAACATTTAAGTCTAAGCAGTAACCTGACAATAATGCAAGCACTGTCAAATTTGAATAAGCCAACAAGGTGGGCCATGAATAATTATTTCGTATTGATAAATATTATTATTCCCAATTTAATTAAAACAGAATTTAATTACATCCAGCTAATGACAAATGAGGGAAATTTTGAGGAATTGGCTGAATTCAAATACCTAGGAACAATAATCACAAATAGGAATGAGATGCACAAAGAAATTAAACATAGGCTCAATTCTGGAAATGCATGCTATTATGCATTGCAGAGACTTTTGATGTCCCAACTACTTTCAAAAAACGTTAAGCTGAAAATATATAAAACTATTGTTCTACCAGTTTATATTATATGGGTGCGAAACATGGATTCTTACTTTAAGGGAGGAAAGGAGATTACGAGTATTTGAGAATAAAGTTCTTAGGAAAATTTTTGGACCAAAGAGAGATGAACAGACAGGTGAATGGAGAAGACTACATAACAATGAACTACATGGTTTTTATAGGAAGCCAGATATAATAAGAACAGTTAAGTCCCGTAGACTGCGATGGGCAGGACATGTTGCACGTATGGGGAATGAAAGACGTGCATGGAAACTTCTTGTAGGAAAGCCAGAAGGAAAACGCCCAGTTGGTAGACCAAGAATGAGGTGGGAGAACAACATTAACTATGATTTGAGGGAAGTAGATTATACAGGGAATGATTGGAAAACATTAGCTGGATAGGGATGTATGGAGAGCTTAGTTCCGTGCGGCCATAAACCTACGGGTTCGATAGTGCCAGTGAGTAAGTAAGTAAGTAAACATATTTTTTTCTGTAGGATTACATGTGTATAACATGGATTTTAACAAAATGTAACAAAATAAATACTGACAGTTTGAACTACAATGGTCACGCACAATTTTTAATTCCCCTCTTTCCCCCTTCAAACTTTGTTTTAATCAATAGATTGATACAGTGAATGTAAAATGTATACCTTGGTCAGTTTGTGTTTTACTTAATTCTAAATTAATTTTCATTATCATTTGTTTTTTTTTTTGTTTTTAATTTTCTACCTATCGTCACGCCAAAACCAAGTGTGTCAGCCACTCTTAAGAATGAGAATGCAGAGATAATCACCATGATTGCTTTTCTTCAAAGGTAAATTTTGTTTACAAATTAGTGACTACGATTAAAATTTTATGCATTTTAGTGTATTAACACCGATATCAATTGTACAAGCTAAAAGTTGACCTTATACTACTGGATATATCATTCTTATTGGGTTTAATATACTAAACTAGGATTAAAGTGACTCAAATTAAAATTTTTTTAGAATAACACCACCAAATTCCCAATAACATTGAAATCTTGAAATTTTATATCAAATTTTCCCTAAAAATAAAACCACTTTCACGGATCTCTATTTATATACCAATTGACCAATTATATTTAAGTAGCCGAAAAGAAAGTCAATAGGATAATTATATTTGTGTGGTAAGTTTAATTTGTTTATGATACTCACTTAATTTGATTGTATAAGGCACGAAGGTCTGATAATTCTGTTTGAGAGGAAAGAAGTTGGTGTTTAGCAGATTCCAATTGAGTCTCCATGTTAGAGATAGTAGCTTTTCTTGACCCTTGCGAAGCCAGGAGCTCACGACGTTCTGCTTCTAACTTTCGTACTCTCTCCTCACTCTCAATAATTGTTTTTTCAAGTCGAGCATGTTCTGCCACTTGTGTTTCTGTAGCAATCTGATCAAAACAATAATAACTTAAATATTTATAAATTAAAATTAAATGAAACTGAAATATATTTTCAATGTTTCAAATATCAACGGTAGGCAAAGAAAACCTCGTACTCCATCAGTCATTGAAAACCACATAACTCCAGTAGCCAGCACAGAAATATGTGATGCATAACCTATTGAAAACATGGACTTCAAATTTATTAATAACTTGACTTGTATTCTGTAGTAAAATATGTGGGAACTATTGCTTATCAATTTTCATAATTATTTAAAACAGTTACTTGTTTCTCCTGTACAATTTACTAAAATGGAGTTACAATGTTTTCATTGCTCACCAACTATATATCCCATTGAAAGATTGAAAAGAAGAACAATTCTTCTTTTTTAAAATTAGGAAATGACAATTTCTTTTGAATGCCTGGCAACTCTGAGCAAAACTTCAATATATTTGAATAGACTGGCGTTTGAACCAAGGACCTTTGGCTTTCTAGGACAATGCTTTACCACTGAGCTACCTGAGAAACTCCAATCCAAATACAACTTTTTCTCTTATACACTGTTGCATTTAGATTGGAGTTTCTCAGTAGTTCAGTGGTAGAGCATTGGCCTAGAAAGCCAAAGGTCCTGGGTTCAAACCCCAGTCTGAGCGTATAATTTTCTCCTCAAATATAATTTATCCTTCAATGAGAAGCGTTAAATTGATAATAGAAACATCAAAACTTCAATAATTCAAAGTTTGAGACAATATTCAATTCTATTTTTTTGAAGAGAAAATTTTTTGCTTAAACCAGAATTGAAACCAAGACTTGTGGTTTTATGCACTAGTGCACTGAACATTGTGCTATCCAGGCTTCCTTATTCAAAAACAAATTTTTCTCTCTCTTATATAATCCTGTATATATTTGTTCTTTGTAGCATGAACTATTGTTCACAATGCAATTGAACTGTTTCTAATTCTACAAGATTTTAAGATGTGATTATTAATATGACTGCATTATAGCTACTATTATGGCTATTAATATATGTAAATTTATACACTTAAATTGAACAATAAATCATTTTTTGAATTTATTGTTGAATCCTAATATATAAATTTACATATAACATCATAATAAGAGACATTCAATTTTATCTTCATATATTTCTATTCAATCATCATCATCATCATCATCATCATCTTTCCACTTTCTCGAGAAAATATTATGACTGAAACAATGGTGCTCTTGAGCTATCTTTTCCAAGGATTTCTTGCCATGTGGTGCTCTAGGAAACCCTGTTTTAAGTATTCTGTTAAGATGTTCCATACAATATTCTCTAGTAATCACAAATGCAGTTTAAGATTGGTTTCACATGTAGATGACCCAATTCTAAGTATCCAAACATTAAATGTGATCAATTTGCAATAAAAAAGTAAATATATAACCTAAGTATTATAAACTTTATGGGATTACCTTCAGACGTTCACGAAGTGCATCTCTTTCTTCTTCTAAACGCTCAACATCACCTTTCGCTAAATCTCGCTCTCTTTCTAAACGCTTCAGTGCTGCCTAAATTAAACAAAAATAGAGAAAATGTATTTTAGCAAACATTTATAACTATTCAATCATGATATGCAATGTGACATAGATGAATTCAATAATTCTTAAATGTTCTATATAATATTATAATGATATTGTGAAAAGAAAAATTAATGTCTGAACCAGGAATCAAACGTGGGCATCTAGTTCTCCAGATTAGTGTGCAGCCCACTACACCATTCGAGACCTGGCACAAACATTAACAATTCTTTTGCTAAACTTAGGGATATACAGGTAAAATATACTAATATAGATGCATATCGGATATATGAAGAGAAAAAGTTTCAGAAATGCTGGAAAAAAATGTGTGTTGAAATAAAAGCTGTGATTGGCCTGCTGACAAGTGCAGATCACCTAAGGAACAATTCATCTATTTTGAGAATCTTATGGAGTAAAATTAAATCACCACAACTATCATGTTTAATGGAACTTCAGTTGCATCATGTACCAATAAAAAGAGGGGACATGCATAGTATAGTTTGTTAAGGCAATATGTTACAAGCTGGAAGATTATGGGTTCAATTCCTGATGGGATCAGAAATTTTAAACAGACATAAACAATATAGGGTAATTTCTTGAAGAAACATTTTTTTTGTCTGATCTGGGATTTGAACCAAAAAATCTGTTCTACATACAGTGCACTAACAAATTGTGCTATATAGGCATCTCACTTCAGACACAAATATCTCTCTCTCTTATATAATTCTACATACCCATAAGCACTGAACTGTTGTTCACAATGCAATTAAGCAGCTTCTTATTCAAGAAGATTTATCTTCTTCTTCACTTCACGGGCTAGGCAAATTGCCGGTTCCACCTCACAGTTGTTCTGTCCATCTTTTCACTGGCCTTCCTACATTCCTTGAACCTCTTGGCTTGTAGTTGAATGCTGCTCTTGGTAATCTTGTTACATTCATTCTTTTCACATGTGTAAACCATTTCTCTCTATATTCTCTGATTTTCTCATCCAATGGATATATATTTAACTCTGTTCTTATATCTTCATTCGTTATCCGATCCAATCTTGTGCAGCCTTTTGTTCTTCTAAGGAAGTTCATTTCTGCGCTTTGTATTCTACTTTGCAATTAAGAAGATTTATGATGGAATTATTAATAATACTATGATTGTCTACCGCTGTGGTCTTAAGATATCATGCTGCCTTGTCATGCAGCAGGCCCAAGTTCAACTCTCAGTCGGGACAAGTTTCCTGGATGAGGTTTTCTTTTTCAGGGTGGGGTTTTTCCTCACCTGAAGACAAATGTCAGAAAACTTTTAAAGCCCAAACAGTCTCTGAACATCATATGGCCATCATAATCGTCATCATCCACATTTACCTTAGATTAAGTTTAGGATTAAGGACTCTCATGGCACACCACTATTATCATTATTACCCATCATATCATCGGGGCAGCATAATCCTGGCTTTCAGATGCCCCAACCTCAGAAGTGGGTTACAATTATGCCAATGCCAGGAGATGTTACAAAATTGAATATGAGAGATAAGAATTGAATTCAGTTCGGTGAGCATAAGGACCATTAGAAGGATTGAAGCAATGAAACTGCAAGTTCCATAAGCTAGATTAGTAAATTATAATCAAGTTTTTCATTAAAACATTTTCATAAATGTAAACAATACAGAGTTAATTATTTTTTAAACTGATTAAAGGATAGTTCTAGTTTAGACTGTGAAAAATATTGTGTCTAATTTTCCTGTTAGTGCTTTAAGTACAACCCACCATATCTATTTTATATTTATCTTTCATTCAGTTATGTTTTAAATTTTTTAATACATTTGAAATTAGTTTTTCAATACCAGTAGCCATATTATTGTATAATTATGCCTACTTCACAGTTGTTTAAAGTATTTAATTACTTAATCTTATTTCCAACAATCACTGAACATTCTTATCCTCTTACTAATAATCCATATATAACTTTTATACGAGGTTTATACACATCTCAGTTGAAAATTCTTACTAATAAACACTGTATTAGCTGTTCATTGTATAAGAGGTGTACAGCTTTACATGGGAATCGTTATACATCCTCCAGCCTTGTTTAAGGATTGTATAACTAGACAAAATGTTGGACTTCAAGATCAACTGATTGTTTTCTTATGATATTGATGAAAGTTTCCTTAAATTTAACCCAAAATGCAACACTTTAACAACTGTTTGATGGATGCACAGGGCATAAATAATATTAATAAAGCTCTGGGTAGGAAAATAATGGCATCATAAAATGCCTTTCGTTACACTCATTCTCGATTAGGCCTAATAATATTTTTTTTTAAATTGAACATTGATTCACAAAATAATATGTTCTACAATAATTCCTGTAGACAAGATTTAACCTGAATGTAGTTTAAATGCTTCATAATATTATTTTAAGAAAACTTTCTTGCATCTTTAATACGTAACACACACACCGATATAAAAATGTATTTAATTATAGAGGTACTATTATTGCAGCAAGCTACACGTTGACTTGATAGTCTTGTGGTTAGAGCTTCTGACTACAGTCCGTGAGGTCGTAGGTTCGATTCCCGATGAGACTATAATGATTTTTTTTTTTGCTTAAAGCATTATTCTGTTGTTGGTAACATTTCGTACTATTTTGAACGTTTTTCTAACGCATCTTAAAATACTGCACATAATTCATAAGTAATGGGAAAAAACTTATATTAGTTTCCAAGAATTGTTCGAAATTCTTGACGTCAGATGGCAGCACATTATCTGTGAAACCAATTCTACGATATATTTGACATAGCGTAAAGGAAAATGTATATAAATTAAAACACACTTATTTTTTTGTACCTCTCCAATTAGGGATCTCTATTAATTCTTATCCATATTCATTTCTTACACAATTAATCACTAGTTGATGTTGTTTTATTTGTTACAAACTGCACGCAATATTGTTCTGACGTCATTATGATGACAAATATGTGATGTATTGTGTATAACTGTTGTTTTGTTATATAGCTCCGGCACAACATTTATTAGTAAGGAAATTATACATGATCTACATAAGGCTTATACATTGTATAATTAAACAACTGATGAAAGCCTGTGTAAGAGATTTTTATTAGTAAGACTGTATATGTTTAAATTTGAAGAGAAACATTTTTTGCCCAGACTGGGACCCGAACCCAGGACCTTTGGTTTACCATACCAATGCTCTTACCAACTGAGCTACTGGGGCAAGTTCCAATCTAGATGCAAATTTTTCTCTTATTTATATGTCGTAATTCCCGCACACCAAATGCTTGAAGCTGTGGCTTCATCTTTGCAAATGGCAGCTTCTTGATTAAGAAGACTTTATTGGGAATTTAAATATTACTTTTAAAAGCCAGTAGGGTTTCTAATGATGTTTTTATTATTAACTTAACACATCTCATTGAAGGATAAATTAAATTTGAAGAGAAACATTTTTGTCTAAACCGGGACCCGAACCCAGGACCTTTGGTTTACCGTACCAATACTCTTACCAACTGAGCAACCGGGGAGAGTTCCAATCTAGATGTAAATTTTTCTCTTCAAATTTAATTTATCCTTCAATGAGATGTGTTAAATGAATAATAAAAATATTAATAGAAGCCCTACTGGCTTTTAAAAGTAATGTTTAAATTCCCAATAAAGTCTTCTTAATCGAGAAACCGCCATTTGCAAAGATGAAGCCATCGCTTCAAGCATTTGGTGCATGGGAATTACAACATATATATAAGAGAAAAAATTGTGTCTAGATTGGAACTTGCCCCGGTAGCTCAGTTGGTAAGAGCATTGGTACGGTAAACCAAAGGTCCCGGGTTTGGGTCCTGGTCTGGGCAAAAATTTGTCTCTTCAAATTTAATTTATCCTTCAATGAGATGTGTTAAATTAATAATAAAAACATTCTATATATTTTTGTTTATTTTTTATTATTTCACTCACCTCATACTTCATAATTCATAGCAGACCCTGGGTTTCTTCACATCTTTTGTGACATTCTCAATGCTGTGTCATGTTCAGTTGTGAATGTCACAAAAGATGTGAAGAAACCCAGGGTCTGCTATGAATTATAAAGTATGAGGTGAGTGAAATAATAAAAAATAAACAATATTAAAAAACCTCATAGTGTTATTTCCTATCTACATAACTTAATTCTATATATTTACCTACTGCAATGTAATAATTTTTTGTTTAAGCCTCTAAAATTACTTAAATTCCCTCATTCTTTTCCCTTTCCATCTAATTGTATTTATTTCTAAAACTGTACTTTCTTAAGAAATACTAAATTTATAAAAACACCCTTTCAAGAAATCAAGTTTTGCTTTTTTTTAGCTGTAAAAATACAATTGATCCTAATTTAAGGAATCTCCTTAGGAGTAAAATTTAAATATTTCATAATTTAACTAATACAATAAGCTCGAATCAATATTCTTAATGAAGTACCAACCATTGTTGATCAAGCTCCTAAAATGAAGTACAAGGAAGGTTCCAATATCTTTATGATTGGTCAAGAATAATTATTGTTTCAAATAATAGGGTAGAATAACTGAGAATTAGGTGAAAGATTGTAAAACTATTCAATTAAATAGTAATGTTTAACTGTAAAATTTATAAAGTAGTCTCCTAGGAGATTTTATACATAAGGATCCAATGTATATTTAGTGTTAAAAAAGCTAGTAGGGAGAAAAAAAAAATAAGACCTAGAAAAACATGGATAGGGAAGTTCCTGATGCCATGAAGGAAACAGGACTACAAGAACGGATTGAATGGATAGAGAGGAGTGGAAGAAGAAAAAAAATTAAAATAACTTTGAGCACAGAAAGATGCATATTGCACTGTAAAAACTGTTTAATAACAATTAAATAAATAAATAAATAAATAAATAAATATATATACAAGAAAAAAAAATTATACTTCTTCACTTCCCTATATTCATAAAAATAATCTACATTCAATAGATTCAAACTATCCCTAAGAATATAAAAATTTCCTGTGCATAAATGCTCGGACGGGATTTGAACCCACACCTCTGGATTGATTCATTTCATATAAGAAAAATGAATGTTTGTACTAGAATTGCTCGGTAGCGCAATCGGTAGCACACTGATGTATCAATGCCTATTGTATATAAATATAATAAAAATATCTTAATAGTAGTTTTTACCTTCAGACTCATTCCTGAACCTTGTTCTAAACAAGTTGGAGATATGGTTCGAGGAGATGTCATTGTGGAACGTGCTTCCTTTGTTGGTACAGAAACAAGTTGAGTTTTTAGAAGTTCTCTATCTCTAATCAACTCTTGGTTTGTCTTCTTTAATTCCTGTAGTTGCTGTTCTTTCTCATTAAGTTTCCATTGTAGCTCCTTGTTCTGCTAAAAAAATTAATACCGGTATCTGTGTATAAATGATCAATGATCTGGGAAGGAACAAAAAGAAAATAGATATCTAAAAAAACACAACTGAAACTCTAAAATGACAAATCTTATAAAAAATCAAAGGAATAGTTTACTAAAATAATGGTGAGTATACAAGTAGCAAAACTTTGAATACTGATTCATATTATTCATATTATATTATTACTGATTCATATGTTTTAAATAGTTCTACTCTTAGTTATATGACAAACTCTAAATTAATCTTTGATGAATGCGAAAGAATAGTAAATCTCTGCCACATCAACCAGACTACTATTGTCTGATTACTTCGTAGATTAGCAACAGGATGTAGGAAGTTGCTGCCACTACTATATTATGAGTTTTAATTTTCCATGTGTCCAAACTATTTCCATTAATTTCTCAATATTGTCCAATCCTAAATACAATGACTATGATTGAAGGATTTATAATGAAAAAGTAGTGAATAATTAAAATAAACAAATAAAATTATGACAAGTGAAAAAATTTGATATGAAAATGAAATTTTAATAAAATTATAGCTCCAACATAATATGTACTCCCAAATGGAAACCAAACTCACAATATAGCGACAGGAACAAACTTCTGTAATAAATAAGGTGAATTTTGGTACATCTTACCTCATAAATATTTGTGTTTCATTTAGCATGTTTCAATATGCTGTCCATACCATTGACAGCTTGTCCAGACTGCTGAATTTTATGTTGTCGGCCCTGGATGTCAATTCTCGCTCCATCTTTTGGTTGACTGAAGAACTTATAAATCAAATCTTTTTCCCCAGAAATTTTAAAATATAATCCTATTTCTATTCTTCTGGCTATAGATATTTTCCCAAATGGTGAGTTCTTTAGTGTTTTCAACTGTTTTAATAATTTAGTGTTTACATTGATATTATGTTTTTCTGGTCAGACGTGGGCAGCTACAGAAGATTTTTCTATTTCTCCATTTTTCTGTTTGTTTTACCTATGTATATCTCAACATCAGCACATTTTATCTGGTATATTCCTGATTTTTTTTTTCATTAATCTTTTTATTTTTGTTAGTTTTGATTAGTTTATTTAAAATTCAACAGTCTGGACAAGCTGAAGATTATATGGACAGCATATTGAAACATGTCAAATGAAAAAAAAAGGTGAGTCTAATAAGATGTACCAGCTTCACCATATTATTAAGAACCTCATAATGTTACTTCCTATTGTAGTTTATTGACAAACTTCTGTATCTGCTTCCTGTTTCTCTAGATCCAATAATAAGAGATAAAACATATCCAGTCTCTCTTTGTGCCTTATTATTATGATGATAATAAAATAAACTATTTTTGCCCGTCATTAGCAACTCTGTTAATACAATGTATTATAAAGGTCTAGTAACATAAAATACTATAATAATTTGGTAATAGTAAAGAAGTCAGGACCTAGCTGTGTAAATGACACATCTATCTTATGCATGCATGTAATCTGTGTTACTTCACATAAATCCACTTCCACTGATTCTGCTACCATTTATTTTTTTATCTGCACAATAACTTCAAACAAACAAATAAGTGATAAGTCCTATACAAATGATGAGAGTTTGAGAATATGGTTGAGATCATGGTGATTGTTTTTAAGTTCTAATATTGCATAGTTACAAATTTGAAAAGCTAACATAGGTTTTAACTAACAGCCTTAAAATCTGTGGTTATTAATCATTTATTAAAGTAAACTGTGAAGTGTACAAATAATAGTAGCAGTAATAGTGGCAGCTCCATACTGGAAGCAGTTAAACACTCTTCTCTCACTGCTGGGGTCTCAAGATCAAGTCTCAGTCATTCTAAATGGGTTTCATGGTGGACGAAATGAAGCTTGGACAGGTTTCTTCGAGGTTTCTTCCATTTTTCCCCTTCCCACAAATTTCATTTCACCATTTCTCTATACTCATCTCATCCATTTCATTCATTTACCCCTGTAATGGCACATCAGGCATGGTTGGCCACCACATTTTTTGTTCACATATCTCTAAAATATAGGGGCTTCATCTCATCTCATCCCTCAACCCAACCCTGAGTTGGACACAAGTTGAGGATATTATTATATATACAGTAGTAGTAATAACTCACTTATTTAATTAAACAAAATTTTATGACCTCATCTCATATTCTTCTTGTTCTTAGACTAGTTTCCAAACCTTTTTCGGCCCCATCATCAGTATTTTCATGACCATTGTTATGTTGTCTTGAACAGGTGGCTCTTCAAGACGATGTATCAACAGTCTTGAAACTACTGATGATGGAACTAAAGAAGGTTTTGAAACTAATGAAAGAAGAATATGAGGTGACGTCATAAAATTTTACTTAAATAAGTAGTGTCCAACGGCAGGGCAGACTCTCGTGTTATTCTATTAGTCTCCTGGCCTCCCAACATAGTTGGACAATGTTTTTGTTGTTGTTGGAGTTGAATTTAGGGCATTGTTTTATGTGGGGGTCATTCTTCTTGATGGCATATGATGATACAGCTGGTAGATGAAAGGATGAGTGGACTGTATACTAATGTTGTCACATAATTGTTGCAAGGTTGGGTACACGTGCACCCCAAGTAAACTATGTAATGTAATACAATTGTTGCAAGAAAAGCTGGAGGCTTGTAGCTTTTTAACATTGTTTATAAATACTTTACAGTGGTCTAGTGGTTATGTTCCTTGCCTCTGGTCCAAACCTCGTGGAGTTGGGGTTGATGATCTCTTATGGCAGTCAAATGCCTCCTCATCTAATTAGTAATGATATCTAATGATGTCAAGTGAGTACAAAAAATTTCTACAATCTTTAAGAAATATGGAGGACATTAGATATTCAAAAACTTGAAAACCATTCCATTTTAAATGGATTAACTCATAAATATAATTGATTAAACTTTTAAGTAGTAGAAATAGTAATATTAAATTAATGTTGGTAAGTAAGCATTATGCAGTATAATCATGGATGTGATTATTACGTTTGAAACTGCAGTTTCGTGAAAAACATGAAATTTATGAGGTGAGTTGTTAAAAAATGTTTTCCTATGAATTTCAAAGTAGAAATAGTAATTATAGAAAACATATTGTCCAGCTTGAGAGTTGGATAGAAATATGTGCTTCTTTCAAACTGTATTTCATTTCAGTACTTTATGATTTTTTTTATTAACAAAACTTTCCTCATTAGAGGATTACCTCAAGGACAAAGTGATACAGACAATTAATTTTTGAAATTGATGAACTACATTTTGTAAATACATTTAAAAATTTCAAATTGTAATTGAAGTATACATTCTATAATGTAGAAATGTTGTAAATATGGTTTCTTAAAATTGAAATTGATCCTTTAATGACAGTGATGGCAATTTTAGAAAGATATATCCTGTCCAAATCTAAGGAATTCCAAAATTTAGCTCAGAATTCATGTACTGTTCCATTTTCCAGCCATTTTTTTAAAACCACAAATTACTGAAATAAGACACAGTGTAAAATAAAAACCGTAGAAAGCTTAATCAGTAATAATTTTACATGTAAGCAATCATAAATCCTCATTATTTAGTAGTAAATCATTTTATAATAAACATGTAAAAATATTCAAAAGAAATTATATAGACTAAATTGTCAAGAAAAATTGTTTTGTCTGATCTGGGATTTGAACCAAAAAATCTGTTCTACATACAGTGCACTAATGAATTGTGCTATATAGGCATCTCACTTCAGACACAAATTTCACTCTCTCTTACATAATTTTACATACCCATAGCACTGAACTGTTGTTCACAATGCAATTGAGCAGCTTCTTATTCAAGAAGATTTATGATGGAATTATTAATAATACTATGATTGTCTACCGCTGTGGTCTTGAGATATCAGGCTGCATGACATATTGTGATATATATACCAAAATCAAGATATATAAAGCATTAATTAGACCAATTATTATGGTTCTGAAACTTGTGTAATCGTTTAAATATTTTTGAAAGAAAGGTACTGAGAATAATATTGGGAACAGTTTGTGCAGACTTATTTAACTCATGCCACAAATGGGAGTCAATGGCCAATCACAATGATTTTTGATTTACAACCAATCACAGTCGTGTTTTGCCTAGAATTTACCAACTAAAGTTTATCATAATAAAGAAAGCACCTCCTTTTTAACATTCTGAATAGGTCATACCATTATTTTGCAGTGACTGACTCCCCAAGAAATTCGGCTATCAGATTGTATATATAGTGCATGAATGTTAACACATACCGCACAAATATAAAAACATTTGTAGCAATTGATTATACCACCAAAAAAAGAAACCACTGTTTGCACTTTCTTAAATGTATTTTTTGCCAGGTAATAAACATTCCAGAAAAATATAATTGTCATATTTACATCATAGGACCAGAAATGAATTAATATACAGTTTGATGTGTTTCATTTTTTCTCCACTAGAGTGCATTCTTACAATATTGCGTTCCTTTGGCAATAAATAATATGATCTGTTTGCAGTGATGAACAAAAGAAGCAAATGAAGCATACCAATCGTTTATTTGTTTTCAAACATCGCTGTTTACATTAAATATATAAATATTTTAAAATAACTATATTTAAATAATGATTTGTGAGTAAACAGCTTAATTTTATTCGTTAAATAATCCTAACAAATGCCACTCTTGATTTCCAAATTCTCTACATAAATTTACTCCTCACTTCGTGAGTCGTGAATTTATCGATAATTTGGAAATCACTTGTGGCATTACTTATGATAAATTTACTTGCAAATTGTTTTATCATATTTTGAAAATAGGTATAACTTTGTTCCGATTTGAATGATTGGTCCCACAATGTGCATGAACATTATTATTAAGAGGCACATCTGAATAATAAATTATAATTAAAATAAATAAATTATTAATGTATTATTGTTACAATATTTTAGAACAAAACACTAAAAAATTAGAAAATATTTTTAGGCCTATACAATGTTTATATTTAATGCACAATTAACATTGTCCATCACACAAATTGATGGAATACTGATTCTTTTAGTAGTGGAAGTTGTATTCTGTGACTGTTCTGCTTGTAGAATCTTATGAAAATGTTTTTCATCCTTTATTTGTAACTTGGATAGAATCTTTCACTCATTCCTCACCAACCAAAGCTTTTGCATTTCCCCCTCCAAAATGCCTTTTTAAAACAGATCATCATCATCTTCTTCATGATAGGCCAACGGCATGTTTTGCTCTCAGAATTCATCTTCCCATCGTCTTCTAGGACGTCCCACATCTCTATAGCCTTAAGGTTGGTTCAACTGTGCTTGTTTTGTTAGCCTAGAAGAATCCATTCTTAAAATATGTTCATGCCATTTTTGTTTATAGTTTTGTATTTTTTCATTTAGATTAAAAAATTTGAGGTCTTGCCTAATTGTTTCACTAGGAATTTGGTCTCTTAGAGTATATCCTGCAACGTATCTGAGGAACTTTATCTCTGATTTTCTAGTAATCTTCTGTCTGAAGATACATCTGAAAATTTTTAAAAAGTTTAACATAAGATTGGCATAAGAAGAATGAATACAGCCTCAATAGCATCATTAAAACCAACAAAAATTAAAAAAAACTTGAAGAAAACCAGTGGTGGAGTGTCCATGTTAGCACTGTTAGCCCGGCTAACACTTTCAAAAGTTAGAATGAAACTCTTTGATATATAATTAAAACCAAACATAATACCAGAATGAGATACAACAATGCATTGATAGTAGTCTAAATGTTGTAAACAATAGTAACTTAATAATATATATTGTATGCGTTGCGTATATACTGATGCATTCCAATACAGTGTTTGAACATTTTAAATGCCTACACTGTTAGCCGATTTCCTGAGGCTGACATGGAAGATGACTATGAAAGTATGTTGCGCAGGTGCATTCAAGCTCATCGGTAGTACATCCTGCTGCATTTCAAGCTGAGCCCAATGCTACTCTGTAGCTGCCCTGTTAGCACTCTAGAAACGGCTAACAGCGAGGTTTCAGTTGCTCCGAGTAAGTCATACGTAAACGTAGTGCTTCTGAGCGTATCAAATACAATAATTAAACCATTAAATAAATAAATATTATCATGGGAGAGGAACGTGTTTGATTTACTGAAGACTTGTTAAGTCATCACTTTTCCTGCCGAAGCTTTGTAGAAAAGAAAAAAAGTTCTAAAACCAACTCCTTATTTAAATATCATTATAAGTCAAACAAAAACAAAAGTGCATCGTTTAACGAAGAACTTGAAGGTTGGTATGAACATGACATATGGCTGCAGGAAGTCATGATCCCTGTTAGCCCTGCTGTCTATTTTCAAAGGAGAAAAATATTTGGACAACAAAGGTGGTTTCTAATGTAAAATAGTTTTCATGCGCTGAAAAACATCATGAACTAGTTGAAACCCATGTTCACTGTGAAATAGCGCTACATAATTTACGAAACACTAGAATTGAAGAGTCCTGAAGCCGGGATATCAAAATTAAGTTAATACAGATAAGCATAACAAAAACGTTAAAACAAACAAGTACATTGTTAGCTGCATAATATACGCTGTGTGTTTCTTAGCCGAACAAGAGCTGCCATTTAGAAAACTCTGAATCTAACAAAAGAGACAGATAAAGATATTGGTAAAAAAATTCAAGAAGTTCACATTACCATCCTTTAGTATTTGACAAGTTTCAAAAAATCTTCAACAAATTCAACATTAAATTAGCACCGAAAAATGATTACAGTTTATGTAATTTAATAAAAACCAACAAAAATGAAAAGATTGAAGACTGCAAAAAATCGGAAATTTATCAAATTAATTGTAAAGATTGTGAAAAGATATACATAGGAAAAACAAAAAGGAATCTAAATACAAGATTAAAGGAACACCTCAGAAATGTTAAAAATGGAGAAACAGAAAAATCTGCAATAGCTGCACATGCCTGGTCAGAAAAACATAGAATAGAAACCAAAATAAAATTACTTAAACAATTGGAAAAAACTGAAGGAACTCACAAATTTGGGAAAAAATTTACATATGCAGGAATAAAAACACAACTATGAATTTTGAAATACCCAGTGGTAAGGAGAGGGGATTGATTTGGAAATTCTTCGGTCAGCCATCAGATGGTGCGGAGGTCAGTCTGCAGGATAGGAGACCGTTGGACATCAGTTGTGAACGTAATACTGCATTGAGAATGTCACAAATGAAGTGAAGAAACTCAAGTCTGCTTGGGAGTTAAGAAGTATGAGGTGAGTGAAGAAACAACTAAACAATATTAAAATAAACTTCATAGTGTTATTTCCTACCCACATACCTTAATATATTGAATTATTGCACCATAGATGAGAAATTAAGAAACAATTTCGAAATTTCTACTGTGTTCATTGTCATATCACACCATGTTAAAAACAACTTAATATGTTCTATATCTGCTACTTTATTCAATAAAATGTGTAGTAAATATGACGGATACATATATAAACTAAAATAAAAACTCTAATATACGAGGTTGTGATCAATAAGTTTCCGGAATGAGGCCGTAAACACAAACACAACACTTCAAAGTTTCTATTCAGCACTGTCACCCTCGAAGTAGTCACCTTGGGAGTTGATACACTTGTCCCAGCGCTTCTGCCAATGCTGGAAGCACTTCTGGAAGTCGTCTTCTTTAAATGTGGTCCAATGCCTTCTGCGATTCGCGCTGGATGACATCAATGTCATCAAACCGATGTCCTCGGAGCCGAATTTTTAGCCGTGGGAACAGAAAAAAGTCTGCTGGAGCCAGATCTGGAGAATATGCTGGATGGGGAACAGTACTCATCCTTTTTTGTCCAAAAACTGGCGGACAGAAATTGCTTTGTGCGCGGGCGCATTGTCGTGATGCAGGAACCAGTCACCAGTCCTCCATTTCTCTGGCCGTTTGCATCGCACATTCTCCCTCAATCTTTGCAACACTTGTTTGTAGTACACTTGATTCATTGTTTGACCCCGTGGTACAAATTCCTTATGCACAATTCCATTAATGTCAAAAAAACAATCATCATTGACTTCACATTCGATCGAACTTGTCTGGCTTTCTTGGGGCGTGGAGATGCAGGACTCTTCCATTGCGAAGACTGTTGTTTAGTTTTCTGGATCGTAGCCATAAATCCATGTTTCATCACCGGTAATAACCTTTTCCATGAACGTGGGTCATTTTTAAGCTGTTCTTTAAGATCTGTGCAGGCAATCACACGACTTTCCTTTTGGTCTTTGAAAAGGAGGTGGGGCACGAACTTCGCAGCAATTCTTCGCATGTTCACATCGTCTTTCAAAATGCTTTGAACACTTCCAAACGAGAGTGCTAGTGCATCAGACAGTTCTCGTATTGTAATGCGCCTATCATTTAATACCATTTTTCCTCACTCGATCGATATTTTTTATTGGTTTGCTGGAAGTTGGTCGTCCCAGACGATTTTCATCCTTAACCGATGTCAACGCCCCTTTTAAATTTCGAAAACCACTCAAATGCTTGAGATTTGCCCATTGCTCCCTCCCCATAAGCTGTTCTTAACATTTGATATGTTTCTGTTGCAGTTTTACCAAGTTTAAAGCAAAATTGATGCATGTTCTTTGTTCCTCGTAATCCCGCATTGTTGCTACACAGAGAAATCGCCGCACGCACAAAACACGTCTTCACTTCAGAGCTTCTACCAGCATACTGCAAGGTCAGAGAAGGTCGCGCGACCCTCAAATTCATCACAAGGAAATTCTGAGTGTACAGCCTGGGTGAAAATTAAAAACTCCTCAATGGCATAATTGTTTTGAAGCCATTCCGGAAAATTTATTGATCACACCTCGTATATAAATCTAAAACTAAAATATTCCGAAAATATAATAAAAGTATACCATAAGATAAACATGTCTTATAATAGATCATTAGAATCAAAAAATTACAAGGATTAGGGAAATCATATCAAATTTTTTATTAAAATTAAATTAATCAAGAAATAATCAAAATATAATATATTATTAATATCATTATAAAAGACATATGTGAAAAAAGTAGAAATATGTCTAGGTAAAATTTCCACTACATGTATAGAAAAGAGAAGTATTGTGAAAATGCTACCTGACTATGCAGGTAAACAAGAGAACATTCATCCCCCCTTTAGAAAAGATAACAGTCTCTTGATATGACAATTACAAAATTGAAAGAAAATGAAAAACAGTTATCTATTAACAATATCAAAAAAGCAATTTAACCCAGTTCTTAGAAATTGTAATTAACGCTATTGACCAGTAATTCCAAGAAATAAGGTATACATAGCAGTGTTGACAGATTTACATTTTAGGAACTCCAAGGGTGTAAACCTCCCCCTAAGGAAACACATGACTAGCGAATAAGATTTAGTGTAACATATGTATATTCAAATTGTATCGAGTGGAATCGAAAGAAGTGGGGGAGGAGCTATTGTCTTTTTAAGTGAGAACATATATCAAAATTGCCTCACTCTCGGTCACTCTGTGTTCAGTGTTAAAACATCGTAGATCTACAGACCGCGATCTCTGATCCAGTTAAAATTTAGATTCGTCCGAGAACTTGTTAAATTTAAAGTTATCTACGACTTTATAAAGATTTAGTCCGTTAAAACATTTTGGACTTTGAAAATATTTGATTTCAAGCACGTGGCCCTCGAATAACTTCATCGACTCCACTCTTAGATAAAACTTGATAATTGTATTAACAAAAGTATATATCTCTTTGTGAATAAATAGTTTTTAGATTCGTTAAAATTGAGTGGAAAAATTTGTATGTTGTTCTTTTGCTTATAAAAAGTTCACAACCCTGAGATCTCTTGCCTACCCCCGAAAACCGGTACAAATGATACAAGAGATCTCATCCTTATTATCTCTCTGAGGTTACCGAAGATAGAGTTCACTAACAAGTTCTATAAATCAGCTGGTCGTGGAGACGAATATCTGTCTTTTAAAAATCATGCATTTATACAGGGTGGACCCGCTCGAATGGACCTAATTTCAATTGCTTGTTACTGGCAAACGGTTGAAGATAGAAACTTAAAACAACGTTCATAGTACAGAAAAACTCACCAAGTTTCGAATCCTGTCGGTAAGATGGCACAAAGATACGTTTCTCGTTCTTAGATTTAATTGTTTGTGAAAATGGCGACTCCGCAGATGAAAGCGCACAGCTTGTTTTGTGGTATGCGGAGTTAAATCAATCATTAGAGTTCAAAGGGGAGTTCCGGCGTGTGTTTAACCGTGAGTGCTCCAACTGCTAGAAGCATAAAGAAGTGGCGTGATACATTATTAGCTACAGGATCTGTGTTGAAGATGCATGGTGGTGGTCGCAGAGCATCCGATGAAATGGTAGCAAATGTTCAAGCCGCATTTGAGCGAAGCCCCCGGAAGTCATTAAGAAGAGCTTCGCGGGAAACTTCAAATACCAAAATCGACATTACAACGGATTGTCCACAAACGCCTCAAAACTGCACGCTTATAAAGTGCAGTTAGTGCAACGTCTGGAGCCGAATGACATGCCGAAACGAGTGGAATTCGCCAATACGATGCTGGACCGTCTCGGCGCTGATCCTGAACTTCATGACCAAGATTTTCTTACTCGGACGAAGCCACTTTCCATTTGTCAGGCAAGGTAAACCGGCAATAATGTGCGGATCTGGGGATCGGAGAATCCTCACGCTATTCAAGAGCATGTTCGTGATAGTCCGAAGAATGAATGTTTGGTGCAGTTTGTCACATAATAAGGTCATTGGACCGTTTTTCTTCGCCGAGAAAACTGTTCGTGGTACCACATATCTTGACATGCTGGAGCAGTTCTTCTTTCCACAAATTGAACAACTGCAGCCTAACATCGTTTTCCAGCAAGATGGTGCTCCTCCCCACTGGTCCAATGAAGTTCGTACGACTTTGGACAACATTTTCCCTGGCCGTTGGATTGGTAGGGGAGGACCAATCGCGTGGCCCCGAGATCTCCCGATTTAACACCACTGGATTTCTTTCTCTGGGGCTATGTCAAAGATAAAGTTTACACCACCCCAGTCAAAGACCTTCGTGATCTTCGTGAGCGCATCATAGAGGCTATTGAGAACATTCCAGAAGACATACTCCAACGTACTTGGCAAGAAATTGTTCATCGCTTTGATATCGTTCACAGTGACTGCTGGGGCTCATATAGAGATGTGGTGATCTGGATATCAAAACTTGGTGAGTTTTTCTGTAATATGAACGTTGTTTTAAGTTTCTATCTTCAACCGTTTGCCAGTAACAAGCAATTGAAATTAGGTCCATTCGAGCGGTCCACCCTGTATATTTAATTAACTATTAATATTATTTATCTTCTTATAATCTTATAAGCCCATGTTTCTCTTAACAGAGATTAGGCGCTCTCCCCCTACAGGGAAGAATTTGAGCCATACTAATTTAGTTACACTTGTTTTCGTAAAGATGTCATTTGAGTGGTCCATGGTCAGCATTCTGCCTCATACTGACATCTAGGAAACCAAGGTAGTACTCGGATGGGAAAATTCGGTAAATTTTGCTTAGAGGCCTTTTCATTCAGGCTTAAGGATCTTTCACGAGCCCGAAAATCTTCAGACTTGGGACCCACGGCTTAAATTCCCTCCCGGAGGACTTGCTCCTTGGATTTTTCCATCCTAAAAAATCCATCAACCCTGGCCGGGTTTGAACCCATGACCCTTGGGACCAGAGGCAAGGAGCATAACCACTAGTCCATCACAGCCGATATTATTTAACATTTTCCAATACTGTTATTTAACACAGTTTCAATAATGGATCATGTTTATAATATTATAATGTTATTGTATAAGAAAAAATTAATGTCTAAACCAGGAATCGAACCGTGGACCTCTCCTCTCCGTAGGAGTGTGCAGCCCACTACACTATTCTAGACTTGGTACAAACACCAACAATTCTTTCCACATATACAAATCTATATTTCTCATTTCGTCTGCTGCCAGGTAGGTGTCACTACCATCGCCAACAGCTGGCTTCATTTAGAAGTATCTATATTTGAGAATTTTACACCACCACTTTTATAAGTAGTAAACGATGTTATTTAACATTTTCCAATACTGTTATTATTAACACAGATCCAATAATGGATCATATTATAATATTATAATGATATTGTGAAAAGAAAAATTAATGTCTGAACCAGGAATCGAACCGTGGACTTCTCCTTCTCCATAGGAGTGTGCAGCCCACTACACTAATCTAGAAGATTATGAGTATTTTAGAATAAAGTTCTTAGGTAAATTTTTGGACCAAAAAGAGATGAACAGACAGGTGAATGGAAGGAAGAAAACTACATAACAGTGAGATACATGGTATGTTTAGGAAGTCAGATATAATAAGAACAGTTAAGTCTCATAGACTGCGATGGGCAGGGGATCATCTACCTCTGTGATTAGCATGTTTTAGATTTGAGGCCAGCAGTTGGCAGATAGGCCAAGGGCCTTCTAGCCTATTGCACCATGGAGTTAGTTAATATATTACATACATAATTTATATTGTAAATATGTAGTTTTATTTAATCAAAATTACAGTGGGAAGTAAGTAACACTATGAGGTAATTTACAATATTTATAAATTGAGTTGGATAAATGTTTTTTTCATCTAAATTCACGGAAAACACCGAACTTTATTAGGTGTGATGAAAAAATATTTATCCGACCTCAATTATAAAATGTAGTTTTATATTTGTACTGGTTGGTGAAGAGAAGAACTTATGAACTTAAACAATGCAAGAATAAATAAATTATTTTATTATTATTATTGGCGGCTCTGTGGCTCAAGCGGTTAGATGCTTGTCTCTCACTGCTGGATCCCGAGATTGAGTCTCGGTCACTCCGAGTAGGTTCATGGTGGAATAAAATGGAGCTTGGGCAGGTTTTCTCTGGGTTTCTCCCGTTTTCCCCTGCCACAAATTTTATTCCACCATTTCTCCATACTTAGCTCATCATCCATTTCGTTTCATTTGATTCATCTGCCCCTGTGATGGTGCGTCAGGAGTGGTCGGCCAGCACCCTTGTCATTCACAGACCTCATCTCATTCCTTGACCCAACACTGAGTTGGATATGAGTTGAGGATATATATATATATATATATATATTATTATTATACCCTCTGGGAGAGAGACCTTATTTATTTCCCAGTATTGAGATTAGCCCACAACATACTTGATTTAGGTGCATACTCTGCAGGAACAGAGAAATGTACAAGCGATGTACCAGTATGCAGTTATGAGTTCTCAATATGAATCCTCCATTGAGACCCCCTTCCCCAGTTCAATGTAAATAAGTATTACATACCACAGTAAATCAGAAACATTATTTTTAATCAAAATCAAAGTGGGAAGTAACACATATGAGGTATTTACATATATGAATGAGTTGGAGAGAAAATGTTTTTATCTCTCACCTCATAAAGTTGCATTGTTTTCACGATACCAGTTTCAAAAGTATAATTTTACTTCCATCTTCAGCCAAACTCCAACTGTCAAAATTTTGCCGTTAATACAGAAACAATATTGTTACAATAACATATGGTATATCATGGCAAATTACTCCAGTAAAAAAAATCACTTTACCAGGTAGATTTATCATTATCATGGAAGTTTTATAAAATGGACTGATGAAATGAAATTTATATTTATGTAGCATTCTTTTTAAGAAAAATATACCCTCTCTATAAATTATACACAACTTATTTCCATATGGCTACCATATCTGATTCAACGTGATTTCTTCCACATAATCATTTCTCTTTGGAAAATTATATCAGAAACAATTGAATGACAATAGATATAAAAGTTCAAAAACAAATTTTAACTATAAGATACATGGCCAATTAATATATTCACATAAAACTAAAGTTTTCTTTACCTGTAAATTAAAACTGCAAAATTTTCCCAATATTAAGGTAACAATTGTGTCTGAGTTTAGTTTAAGTAATTTGTTTTTTATAAATTAAGTAATACATAAAAGCATACCAACACTGCAAATATGGTTGAAGTGAAATATATTTTCTTTGAAACTAAAAATTACAATGTATGAGATAGAATACATAAATAACTGCAGATCACAAATAGATTATGTTACATTCACAAAATAATTTACCAGTACAAAATCATGCAGAAAAAAATAAACAAATGAAGTAAAATATTCATGCATTATTAGTCTTCACAAAGGCAATTATCAAAATTATTCTTTTTTTTCTGGTTTTGGATTCTTCCTCTACATTTGCAAAACATGCAAGAATTCTTCAAGCAAGAATGTAGGCTTGCAACATCTCTAACATCGCACATACAAGAATAAGGACTTACATTATCACTGGCAGAACTCCACATCCTTTGATTCTCTGGACTTCAGACATTCTTGGTAGTAAAAATCCCTTTCTGTCTGTAATTTTTCAATTAGTTCTTCGTAATGTTTTGGAGTCAGCTAAAAAAAAAATATTTGATATTATCAAGACATTGAAGTTATGCAAAGTCATATTGCATTTGACTTTTTAGGAATTACCATTATGAGATATTTATTTATTTAAATAAAATTTTATCACCTCACCTCATACTCTTCTTCTTAAACCTGTTTCGGGACTTTTTTCGGTTTCATCCTCAGTATTTCCATGACTCGTAAATTAATGAGTCATTTTACATCTTACCTCATATTTCATGTTTCTTTAAACATGGGAACTAGTTTTCAAGAGAAATTTTTTTTCTTGAAAACTAGTTCCCATGTTTAAAGAAACATGAAATATGAGGTAAGATGTAAAAAATGACTCATTAATTTATGAATTAAGAACCTCATAATGTTATTCCCATATTTAACTATGAATTTCCATGACTGTTGCATTGTCTTGAAGAGCCACCTCCTGCTCTCTCTTTTGGTACATTGAATAAACCTCAAAATCGAATGATGTTTCCCCAGGAATTTCAAAGTTCATTAATTTCTCCTTTCCATTTTTTAAAATTAAATTAATAAAATAAATAGAAAAACCTGAGCCAATGGTTTGGAAAAAACATTTATATTAAAAAAAATGGAAAGGAGAAATTAATGAACTTTTTTCCCAGGGAAAATTATTTGATTTCAAGGTTCTTCAGTCTACCAACAGAGGGACCACAAAGGAGGCTCTTCAAGACGACATAAACAACGATCGTGTGAAAATACTAAGGATGGAAACAGAACAAAGAAGGTGCAAAAATCGGTCTAAGAAGAAGTCTATGAGGTGCGATGATAAAATTTTACTTAAATCATGTTGCATTATAATATGAAAATATGATACTTACTATATTTATTGATGTGTAAAATTTTTAATAATAAGGCAGATCTTACACCATGAAAATATTGTATCTTCTGTTTCCAATCTCTTCCTTTATGGGCAATAACCAAGTTGAATGGCCCTGTACATATGCACTTTTTTGCATGTATTTTGCCTATTACTTCAACATAGCCAATTCTAGAATCTATTGGTAGCTCACACATCAAACAGTACTTGAAGAACGACATATAGTCATGAAAAAAAAAAAAAGAGGTGGTATGACTACTTAAAAAAAATTAAATTATGAATTAATTTATGTAAGATATGCCGGAGAGTGCTCTGCAGAAGACTGGTGAATCAAAATTTTTTGATGTTTTTATTTTAAATTTGTCACTTACATTAAAGGACAAAGTAATATTTTAAGAGAAAATTTTACCCTAAACCAGGATTTGAACCCAGGATCTTGTTTTCCATAACAATGCTTTGTCCAATAAAAAAATAAAACCATCGAAAATATAAGCTTTACTAGCTAAAAAAGTAGTGTTAAAAAAGAATAATAAATACATCAAAAATCAAAATTATCTCTTTTAACAAGAGAGGAGAATGAGATAAAGCTATTACCCTCTCAAGGGCAACAGAGTCAAAATTTTCAAGGAAAATCATAAAACTTAATGGAGTGTCAACACTGTGTATCACTGGAGATAGTCTGTGTCATAAATCAAATTTTCCAACTCTTTCTAACAACGTGAAAGAATTTCTCTGTGATGTAATTAATAATTATAGTAGTATATCGAAACCTACTGGTATAGTCTTCAAGAAATCAACAATTATGAGACGAGTTGAATAAATCTAACTATTCATTAATGTGAAAGAATCTCCAACAAGGGAAAATATTTCTTGTTAGTGGAAATATTTTCACATTATAGATGAGGAGAAAGGAATGTAATGTCATATTACCATGACAACACTGTGGAGACTCCTCCCCTTGTCCTGCAAAATTTTCTTCAAGTTACGGTAATGAGCGTTATAATTTTTCTCTTCAAATATGATTTATCCATCATTGTATGAAATTAATAATAATAAAAACATCAAAAAAAGCCGTACTGGCATTTATAATGTAATGAATAATTCCCAAATATGTCTTCTTAATAAAGGAGCGCGCCATTTGCAAAGATAGAAGCAAAGGTTTTCATAGCATTTGGTGGGCGGGAGGGATTACAAAGTATATATAGAGACTATTTAACTCATGCCCCAAATGGGAGTCAATGACCAATCAATGATTTCTGTTTTACAACCAATCAGAGTCGTGTTTCACGAAAATATTTATCAGTATTTAAATTTACCATATTAAAGAAAGCTCCTCCTTTTTAATATTCTGAACAGGTCTGACCATTATTTTGCAGTGACTGAGACTGTAAGAAATACGGCTACCAGATTGTATATATAGTGCATAGATGTCAAACACATAGCGCTTGCAGGAGTTAATATAAAAACATTTGTAGCAATTTATTATACCACCAAAAAAAGAAACCACTGTTTGCACTTTCTTAAATGTATTTTTCCCAGGTAATAATCCAGAAAAATATAACTGTCATATTTACATCATACGACATCAGAAATGAATTAATATAGTCTACAGTTTGATGTGTTTCATTTTTTCTTTCACTAGAGTGCATTCTTACAATATTGCGTTCCTTTGGCAATAAATAATATGATCTGGTTGCAGTGACGAACAAAAGAAGCCAATGAAGCGTACCGATCATTTCTCATTTGTTTTCAAACATCGCCGTTTACATTAAATATATAAATATTTTAAAATAACTTATATTAAATAATGATTTGTGAGTAAACAGCTTAATTTTATTCGTTAAATAGTCCTAACAAATGCCACTCTTGATTTCCAAATTCTCTAGATAAATTGGAAATCACTCGTGGCCATTACTTATGAAAAATTTGCGTTTAGATCGGTACTTGCTCAGGTAGCTCAGATGGTAGAGCACTTGGTCTAAGAACCAAGGGTCCCAGGTTCAAGTCCCGGTCTGAGCGTATAATTTTTCTCTTCAAATACGGTAATGAAACTTAAGCAGTCTCTTTCTTCAATGTTTTTATTATTAATTTAATACTTCTCACTAGAAGACAAATTATATTTGAAGAGAAAAATATATGCTCAGACTGGGGTGATCCCAGGACCTTTAGCTATCTATGCCAATGCTCTACCAACTGAGCTACCTGAGCACACCAAATTTAATACAATTTTTTCTCTTATATATTGTTTATTCCCGAGTGCCAAATGCTACGAACCTTTGCTCCATCACGCAAATGACGACTTCTTTTCTTTTTGAAGAAAGACTTTTATTGTGAATTTAAAACATTATTTTATAAAGGCAGTAGGAGGGCTTCTTTTGATGTTTATAAGGATTTATAAACTTATAAAGACTTATTATAATGGCTTTATAAAGTAATATTTAAATTCCCAATAAAAGTCTTCTTAAAAAAAAAAGGAAGCCGTCATTTGTGTGATCAAGCAAAGGTTTGTAGTTATATTTGAAAAGAATATATATATGCCTAGACTGGGGTTTGAACCCAGGACCTTGACTCTCTATGTCAATACTCTATCAAGTGAGCTACCTAGGCCTCCAATCAAAACGCGTAAGCTCTATCCAAGTGAGCTACCTAGGCCTCCAATCAAAACGCGTAAGCTCTATCCAAGTGAGCTACCTAGGCCTCCAAATCTAAACGCGTAATACATGTTTAGATTGGAGGCCTAGGTAGCTCATTTGGATAGAGCATTGACATAGAGAGTCAAAGGTCCTGGGTTCAAACCCCAGTCTAGCCATCATTAAGATGTTTAAAAATGAATAATATGAACATTAAAAGGTTTGTAGTATTTAGCACTTGGGAATTAACAATGTATAAGAGAAAAATTTGCATTTAGATTTGAGTGCTCAGGTAGCTCAGTTGGTAGAGCATTAGCATAGAAAGCGAAAGGTCCTGGGTTCAAACCCTATTCTGAGCATATATTATCTTCTCTCAAATATAGTCTTTTATTTATTTAAGAAAAATTGTATCATGTCACCTCATATCCTTCTTATTAGACTGGTTTCGGGACCTAATTAGATTTCCATCCTCACCTAATTAGTTTCATCCTAAGAAGGATATGAGGTGAGATGATACAGTTTTTCTTAAATAATATATCATGTAGCGTAGTGGTTAAGGCACTGCGCTACAAGCCGGAAGGTTGAGAGTTCAAGTCCCGGTGGGGTCAGGATTTTTAAACTGACCCAAACCTTCTGGTAGCACTATGGCCCTGGTGTCGACACAGCCTCTAACGGAAATGAGTACCAGGCACTTGTTCTGGGGGTAAAGGCGGCTGTCACGCAGGGCTGACAACCCGGCTGACATCAAGTGCCGATTGTCCAGAAAAAGTGGGAGCCTTAACCTCCTACTAGCCCATGGGCCTCCTGAGGCCTGTAGTGGTATTACTTTACTTTACTTTTAGTGTTGTAGCATTCAATCCTGCAGCACTTGAAGCAAGGCAGTTTGTGAAAGTCATTGACACTCCCAGATACAGGTAGAAAGAAGTTGAAAAGAGATAAAAATAAAAATAGAAGCAAAAGTCAAAACACTTTGGCTTTAAAGTTAAATAAAAACTTAAATTGTTTCACCTAAATAGTGCCCCTCCTAGAATTGGATTCTATTTAACACATTCTGTACCGTAAACCAGGTAAGGCGTTTAAAGAGACTATCGTGTATGCGACCGTCGGTCAGTTAACTCGTTTTAGAGCGGGCGCGTACAAACCACGTTTATATTCGGCGCCTAAATATTGTGTTGGCTTAGTATGTCTTGGAGATCATAGATGGCATGTAAATGTACATTTTCTATTCCTGTTTGGCACGTTTAACCTTGGTGAATCCCCTTTCATTTTTAAAACAAACAACACATGGAATTCGTTCACCCAAACTTGCCTCCAGGCTCCAATGCAGTCGTATATGTTTCTCGATATCGCGCTGTTGTTTGTGCATGAGTGAAACTATGGCAAAAGAAAAATATCTCACTGAAGAAAAATTAGTGAATATTTTGTATAATGATGATTCAGGTGATTAACTGATTCCTGAATTAGAAGATTTGCAAAGTGAAAGTGAAGATGAATTTCCACTTCCTGAAATTGATACGCCGATACCATGTGATGTCAATCACCCACGTTATTTCACCATCAAATCCTACTAGGATATCTCCTTTAGGTATGTACAAAAATTTGAATTTTCTAGGACTAATAAATAGTTTGTGAATAATGGTCCATTTTCTGAAGTGCCAGGAAAAGGGTAGCTGGGGTATTTAAATGGCTGGCCTGTGGGTTTAAATGCCCTGCTCAGTGCCTGGTACTGAATATGTTAATAGCAATTAAACTTAAAAAGGTAACAAAAAATTACTCATCCAAACCTTTAAATATAAGCAATATGCTGACAATTAAAAATTTGACTAGATGATTAGGTTAGTTATTTCTGTTAACTTTTTAAGGAAGTGATGGTTGAGAATATTAATTGTCACTTTTTTTTTAAGGAATCAGTGTTTTCGTAATATTAAATAGATACGCCATTGTTAACAATCGATAGATTGTCATGTGAACAAAAGGTGAATATGTGCAGCGGACCACTCGCTAACTAAACTAATGCCCCATTTATGAACTCATTTCCCGCCATATAAAAGGTTCAACATAAGAATGGAATTAGTTTTGGAAACTAGCTACGTATAAATGTTGGGAGGTTATGGCAGTTAAGATGGATTATTACTGTAACCTCTCTACAAGACTCCTTTTAAAAATTCTACGTATTAAAAATAATTTTCAAACTTACATGTTAATCTCTTCACTCTACATCTATACATCACCATATAATTAAAGATGTTCGACAGTTTTTCATTATATTCCCAATAATATATTAAGAGTGGGTCACTGTAAAACTAATGTAAACTAAGATGGCAAAGCATCGTGATCTATGGGATGGACTGGATTTTTCTTCAGGTACGGTACCTTAAGAAAAAATATTGATCATCAATATACACTAAACCAAAGAGTTCAATAACGTGTTTTTAAATACAATCGGAAGTAACATTAAGAGGTTTAATGTATTGACAGACTTTCACAGCCGGAGTTGCTATGATGATCTTGAAGAAGATTTTCGGGCTGTTGGCTGTGGTCGTGAGGCTTGTAGTTCCCCAATGTTTCGCCAGAGACTGCATCTGGCATCCTGAAGGGTTGTCTTGAGACTGGCAATTCTGTCCACTGTCTGTCCTATTTGTACGTTCACCGCGATGTGTTCGTAAGTTTATATCTGCCTTCTGATTGGTCAGCGGTAGGGGACTTCCATTGCTCCAATGAGATTGCTGTTTGATGGTCTAGTCAACTGTACTTGTAGAGGTTTGCATTCTGCGTTTTTTAGAATTGGTATCCATACTTTGTTGACTTTTAATGATTCTTCTTTTCTATTGAAACTGTTTTTATGTCTCTGGCAAAACGTTTGGGAACTAAAAGCCACACACCACGGCCTACAGCCCGAAAATCTTCTTCAAGATCATTAATAGATTTGTTTAATAAGTAAGACATTTTGTCTGTATATTCTTACCTCTTATGGTTGTTTTTGTCGAACATATGTTTCAAGGCTTCTGAACTCCATCGTCAGTGATTACTTATTAGTTCAATAACTGCTTAGTCTTAACCTTTTTTAAAAATACTAATATCTAATCTCAGTTATTACCAAGAGGTTGCTAATATAGTTGAAGGTTAGGGTGAGTATTTTTTGATAGCTTTTTTAATTTAGTTGAATGAACAGTTAGGACTACTAAGAATGACAAGTTCTTCATTCATTCCATATCCAAACTGATCCTTGGACCCACTAACCCTCTTATAAAAATGAATGCCAGTATTGAGAATGTTTGTGGAGGTAAAGATGATCAGAGAGCATAAGGCTAGTAATTCTACCACCTTATCACAGCACTGGCTAAGAATTGCAAATCCTTGTGTTCATGCCTCTTTAGGAAATAATAAAATGTAAACAAATTCACAAGTTTTATTATATAATTCCATAACAAAATCATAATCTATATATTAATCTTCTTGTATCTTGTAAGCCCATGTTTTCCTTAACAGAGATTTAGGCACCTCCTCCCTACAGGGAGAATTTGAACCATACTAATATAGTTACACTTGTTTCGTATAGATGTCATTTGAGTGGTCCATGGTACATTGCGCGCACGGAGGAGTGTGATATTTGGCATAATTAAAGTTCATATAGAGAAGGAGTGCAGAAAAATAAAATTTATGTATAATATGTGTTCAAAATAACTTAGATTAATACAAAAATAAGTCCACCGCTGTGGTCCTCGAGGGAGCATGCCTGGCCTTGTCACGCAGCGGGCCCGGGTTTGATCCCCGGTTGGGGTAGTTTTTCTGGTGATGTTTTTAAATCCCTTTATCGGGATTTTTCCTCACTTGTCAGACAAATGTCAGAAAAACTTCAAGCCGCAAACAGTCCCCAAAATCATATGGCCATCATCATCATCCTTATTATTATCATCATCATCATCATCCTTCCACCGGTGTGGAAAGCAACAGGAAGTTACCACACCTACAATCCCTAGTAAAGCTGCAAGCATAGCATGAAAGTGCTATGATTGCAGTGAAGGACCTGCCCCTCAGACAGAATTACTATGGATGGATGGATAGATAGATAGATCATCGGTTTGATTAATGTCTTTGACAATCGTCCGATTCCTAATAGCCAGTTTTGTCGGTCCATCCATCTCCTGGTTGTAGATGTTTCTCCTTCATATATAAACATATTCCCTGACTCCAGGAGGTTTTAGGTCTTCCTCTGCTTCATCTTCCCTCAGGTTTCCATTCCAAAACAGATTTTAGTAGTCAATCCTCTTCCATTCGCTGGACATGTCCGTACCATCTTAATTGCTGAGTTTTAATATAATCTAAAATAGTGTCCTTCAATCTTCATTTTCTCCCTTATAACTGAGTTCCTAATTTTTTTCTCTTCTTGAAATTCTTGCAGCCCTTCGTATAAAATCCATTTCCGTTGCCAAAAGGTACTTATTTGTTTTTGTTGTTAATGGCCAAAGTTCTGCTCCATAAGTAATGGTGCTTTTAACCAATTGTATGATATATATTCATTTTATTTGTTATTACTTATATTTTTATCCCACAAATATTCCATTGAGGCAAGCAATTGCAAATTTTCCTTTATTATTTCTATTTCTTATTTCCTCTTCATAACTCCCATTTTTATTTATTTCAATTCCTAAAATGTGATCTCACTACAAGATTTTATTGAATTCTCCAGTCTCCAAAATTAAATTTTGTTCTGGGTTCACCAATTGATAAATATTTTGTTTTTTTTTATGTTCAAATTTAATCCCCATTTTTTTCATATCTTCTATTAATTTTCTACTCATATATTCTAAATCTTCATAATCTTTGTGCAATTAACAATTGATCATCTGCAAAATGTAAGTTGTATAAAGTTTTGTTGTTTGAAATAGGATTCCCATGATTGAATTTCATTTTCTCCTCCAATTTTTTAATATTTCATGTACATATATTTTAAACAAAGTTGGTGATAGACAACAACCTTGACGAAGACCTTTATTTATCGAAAAACCATGTGACAATTTACTGCCAATTTTAATTTTAGACATACAATTGTCATATAAATTTTGTATAGCTTCAATTATTATAGTCTTTAATTCGCATACGTCTTAAAACAATCCATAGTTTCTCTATAGGGACATTGTCGTATTGGATGGATGGATACAAAATAAATAAATTGTCTCTAAGGAATGTATGTGTATTACTCATTCATTTGTTTACGTTCATACTGAAAGTGCATTGTTGCAAAAAGAAAATTGTGCAGCAGCAATGTGAATTGACTTACTCTCGAGTATTTATTATTAGTGGTTTAAAAAAAAAATTAGTACATTTTATTATTTAAAATTTAAATTAAACACCCTGTCTAATCTTGATTTCAGTAATTTCATTAAATTTTTTTTATATTTACATATTCACATCTACTTCCATTATGCGTCAACATAGAACACTGACACATTGGAGTGAGAGACCAAAAAAGAAGGGATATATATTCCATACATATAATAGGCCAAATGCAAATTTAAATAGTATTTATAGTATACAAATGTCAAATGACACGTTATTGTTTTTTAAATATGGCTTAGCCAAGCTATACCACATATTTCCTATCGTTCGTATTTTTAAAATAAATCGAAATTATGCATAATGACATATTTGTGACAAACTTAAAAATTAATGAATTGTGGTCGAATTTCGACCGCTGGGTGACCACAAGTATAATATTAAAACCTGATTAGTCAGAGATGTTAATTTACGTAAAATAAAATAAAATATAAATATTAATTTAATAACAAACAAACAAAATTTTGAAGGAAAAAAAAAATTATATTCTGATGTATTTAATCTGGACTTGGAAATTTATCATCTACATTGAAATTGGCAAAATTATTTGGAAGATATTTTCTTGGAGAATTTAGTTAAACTTTTTTTTAATTTTGTAATTAAGAAAGAAAATTACAACACAAAATAATGAAATTTAACAACCTTTCTCAGAAAAGTAATACTCTTATTAGAATCTCATATTTTTGCTCTCACAGTTGGGGAATTTCAAAGATCAATCATTATCCCATCTCTCAGCCAACCAATTCAATTTCTATTTTATTAATGTTGGGAAGTAAACATTATGAGGTATAATCATTAAAAATCATCGGAGAACATATTGTTTAAAATAACTCACCTCATAGGATTCATGCTTCCATGATATCGCGATTTCAAACATAATCATATTCATCGTCAGCCATAACTCCGACTGTTGAAATTCTTCGGCCGTCAACTAGTCAACTAGATTTCAACAGTCGGAGTTATGGCTGACGATGAAGATTAGATTATTTTGAAATCGCGATATCATGGAAGCATGAATCCTATGAGGTGAGTTATTTAAACAATATGTTCTCCGATGATTTTCAATTCAATTTCATTGATATTTTACTATTTCTGGTAAAAGGCTCTAATACAGATCTGTATTTCCATACTTAATTTAAAATAAGAGAAAAAAAAAAACTTACTTTGGCACTATAATCTGATGGAGGCTGCCCTAGATGTTCCATCTCCTGTCAGAACTTTGGATGCATTTGGACTTTTCTTTCTGGTAGGAACAGGACTTTTTCTGATTGGGCTGGTTGGACTTTTTCTTGTAGGACTAGTTGGACTTCTTTTAGCAGGACCTATTGTATTTTTAAATGCTGTGGGAATTTTTGTTTTTGTTTTGTTTCTCAACTCCTCGTACTTTATGAGTCTTATCAACTGTCACTTTACGTGTTTTTGTCAACTGGCAATTTTACCACCATCACCAGAAACAGAATGACTTTGCCCAGAAGCTAACTGACATTCTAATTCTGCTATTCTTCTTTTCTGCATCGTTGTTTTCTTGTACCATGCATTCAATTTCATTGTTCAGACCACGTTCTGTAAACAATTTTAAATTTGTAACATTCTTGCAGGTTATCTCCTTGTCCTACTGTTCTTTTCTCAATGAACAGACATAGATATAAAAACTCTAAGATTTTAGTTAAAAGCTGAATGAGTAAATATCCACCTCCAACTTAAAAAAAGTATGTGGGAAGGAAATAATTCACTATGATTTAAATTCATGTACTCTAGTTATGGCTGCCTAACACTTGATTATGTATTACACTTTTTCATTAATATTTAAAGGAAGTGACACTATGAATTTTAATGATTATATCTCATAAATGTTTACTTCCCAACATTAATTTAATATAATAAACTATGAAGTTTATTTTAATTAATAACAGAGGTTAGAATTTAAACACCACTCACCTAATAATTGTAGATTTTCTCGAAGACTAGTTTCGATACATCTGGGCTGAAGATGGTACATAGAAGTATCAAAACTAATCTTCGAGAAATCTACAATTATGAGGTGAGGTTGTAAAATTCTAACTCTGTTATTAATTTACTATACTGTTCAGTGAGATACTTTAAATGTTTTTTAGTTGGGTTTCTTGATATAAGATAATATAGAATTCCAGAGATAGGTAGCTGAAACAAAGAAGGATGAGGAATAGCAAAATTTCAATGCAGCTAGAATTACATTATTTTTTATCGTGTGTTTAAGCTACAATGGGAAGAAAATAATGGAAGCGAGTTGAAATGTAAAGGGGAGATGAGGTACAGATCTATAGTCTGTTTTCTCTAAGGAAGAGAAGATTCTGCCATTATTTTCAAACCATACAACTCCCCCTTCTAAGGCGGGTTTGTGATAGGACGTTTCACAACCCTCCTTAGAAATCATTGGCTTTTCCTTTCTCCTTATTGAAACGAGTTGGCGGGATCTTTCCTTCCTCAGAAAAAAAAAACAACCTATAAGAATTTTTAACTTTTGTGAAGAAAGTTGTATCCCCAAATTTTCTTCACTTAAAAAATTGTATTGACTTTGCTCAGAACAGACCAAAACTGACTCATCATCTCCAAAATTATATGAAATAATTCACAGAACCTTATCAGATGATAAGAATAGGAGCTTGGTATAATAAAACAGAAGAAGATAAGAAATAGAAGAATATTCTTGTACAATATTTCTATATGAAGCATTTGTATAGTTTATGAACTGATGATTAATAATGAAAGTAATTGTGCTATGAAAATATAATGCACTATCCAGGAAAACTGCAAAAATCTAAACGTGGCTAGCTACCAGGAATTCTGATTTCCACAATCTGAGTCTCAAATGATGTTTACCTGAGTTAACTTGCTTAACCTTGTTAATTAATGTTTCTAATATAAGTTAGGTAAGTCAAAAAACAACTCAGAATTAATTTTTCTAATATTAATGTTTTTGAGCTCATATATTAGAATAGCTAACTGTACCAGGTGGCAATATGTCAAATTAAAATAATAAAATATAAGCATACCAATAATTTTAAGTTCATTTATACGATCTGAATTCTTCTTTTTTTCATCAACTGTGCTTTCCAACTTCCTCTGTAAATGATATTTTTCATTTTTCATGGCTTCTATACTAGCTTGGAGCTCTTGATTGTTCCTTTTTAATTCAAGCACCTCTCTCTCTAAGTCATGTATTTGCTTTAAACTGTTTTCAAGTTTCTCCTGCAAAAGAACAAACACATTCCACAAATTAAATTTCAACTACAAACTTAGAAACAAACTTATAATTCCTTAATATACTCCTGGCGCGACAGGCCTACAAGGCCCTTAGCCTACCAGCCGGCTGCTGGCCTCACATCCACATGTGTCAATCACAGAGGTAGATGATAATCAGCCAGTGTAGGGGTGACATGTGGGTCAGCATGTCGAGTCCCCCAGCCGATTATAGCTGGTTTTCTCAACCTGGAGCCGCTACTTATTGTAGCTACCCAAATGCATCACGATGCTGGGTGGGCACCGGTCCCATACTGGCCGAAATACCATGAGAAAATTTCTTCCCCCATGGAGACTCGAACCAGCGCAAGTCCCGTAGCTCTGCGCCAAGGCTTCCTGCCTTAACCACTCGGCTACGGCGCTGGACATAATTCCTTAATAATAATTATTATTAATTAAACCTCATAATGTTAAAAATTCCCAAATTTAATATATAAACTATAATTCCTTCTTTTTTTTTCCATTTATTCTTCATTACGTGTATCCAGCTGTAGCTGATGACACAAATCCATTGTATACTTATGCTTATTTCTCTTTAGAGGATTCCACATTGTGTATAAGTTGCAATGGGGCTGCATTGATGTACATACATCTTATGTGGGCATTTTTAGTTCCTTGTTTACCTGATATGTCAATAACAAGGTTAACCCTTCTCGCCCATCAAGGTGAGTGCCCATGAGGTTATAAGAATTAGATAAATCAACAGAGAGAAATGTTTGTTTTATTCATCTAATATTAAAATAGATTGCTTTCTACCTCTCTAAATTATATCTGTGAAGTACTTGGGTTCCTGAAACTTACAAATCCACCAAGTAAGAGTTTAATTTTCAAATTATATTCGAAGAGAAAAATATATGCCTAGACCTGGATTTGAACCCAGACCTTTAGCTCTACCACTAAGCTACTCATCTTTAGCTTTATACACTACTGAGCTAATCAAGGCCTTGATAGCTCAGTGGCAGAGCATTAGCATATAAAGCTAAAGGTCCTAGGTTCAAACCCCAGCCTTGGATAGATCAGTGGCATAGCATTAGTATATAAAGCTAAAGGTCCTAGGTTCAAACTCCAGTCTAGGAATATTATTTTCTCTTCAAATATAATTTGACCTTCAATGAAAATGAAAAATTCATAATAAAAATATTGAAGAGCTTAATTAATGTTCACCGCTGTGGTCTCGAGGTAGCGTGCTGCCTTGTCATGCAGCGGGCCCGGGTTCGATCCCCGGTCGGGACAGTTTTTCTGGGTGAGGTTTTTATCGGAGTTTTTCCTCACCTGTAAGACAAATGTCAGGAAAACTTTAAGGCCCAAATGATCCCCGAAATCATATGGCCATCGCAATCATCATCATTCATATTCATCTTAGATTAAGCTTAGGATTAGGGACTCTCCTGGCACACCACTATCATCATCATCACCCACCATATCATCGGGGCAACGTAACCCCACCTTCCAGGTGCCCCAACCTCGGAAGTGGGTTACAAGTACGCCATGCCTGGAGAGAAACCAGGAATGTCAACAGACAAACTGGGGCATTTGAAAAAAAAAAGCTTAATTAATTAATTAATTAAATTTTTTTTATTCAATGCTATCACATTGTTGTTGTTGTTGTTTTCAAATGCTGGGCCTTGGCACCGAAGCCATTAGCGTTCTTGCTCTCCAATATTTCTCTATTGTGGATCCAACAGGTAATACTTCACAGGTTTGTAGGTGTTCTTCATTCATTTCTTCGTCTTTATTGCATAGAGGACAATTTGGATTCATGTAGATTCCTATTTTATATAAATGTTTGGCTAAATAGTCATGTTCTGTAAGCAGTCTAAATGTTGCTACTGTAGTTTTACGTGGAAATTCTGGAATAATATCTGGCTTCTTTACTAAAATATTCCATTTTTTGTCTTTGGCTTTATTACATAGGTCTTGGTTTTGTTTGATTTTATATTTGTTTTTAACTATTCTTTTTATGGATGTGAAAGGTAAGCTTTTAGTAGTATTCTGAATTAAATTGGAGCCTTTTTTGGCAAGAAAATCAGCAGTGTCATTTCCAGCAATTCCACAATGTGCAGGTATCCATTGCAATTGAATTCTTTTCTGTAGTTTTTGGAGTTGTTGAATCATTTTGTAGCACTCTTTAATTTGTATTGACTTCATTTTGTGTGAATTTATTGCATATATTGCTGCCTTAGAATCAGAGAGTATGACCGCATTTTGAAATTTATTTATTCTGTATAGTAATTGTTGGAGTGAAATATGAATAGCCGTTACTTCTGCATCAAAATTTGTTGTGTGGTATCCTGCTGGTTGATAAAATGAAAATAATGCACATGTAATTCCTGATCCTGAGTTGTTATCAATAGTAGATCCATCTGTGTAGACATGTAACCATTCTTCTGGTGGATATCTCTTATTCACAACTTCTAATGCTAGAGCTTTTAGTACAAGTGTGGGAGTTTCAGATTTTGTAACTGGTTCTTCTAGATTTAGCTGAATGTTAATTGGTTCAAAAGTAAGAGGGTTATCTCTGATCAAAATATTTTCTTTAGATTTAGGAAGATTCAAATCTGTTTTTATTTCCATTACTTTGGACAAGAAACTTGTTTGTGTTTTCAACTTGCTTGGTTGTAACTGCCTTTTTTCCCATTTTGTTGTTGTTAATCGTAACATTTTCTCATGTTGTGTTATTGCCTGTTCCTCTAAAGTTAGACATATTGGAGGGTTCTGAGTTAGTGCTTGCATTGCTGCGATTGGAGTTGATTTTGCTGCGCCAGTTATAAGCCATAAAGCCTGATTTTGGCATACTTCTAGGCGATTCAGGTTCGAGTTATTTGCTGTGATTATTACCTCCCCACTGTATAGTAGTATTGGCTTGATGAATGTTTTGTATGTGGTGTTCAGAGTCTGGCGATTACTGCCCCACTTTGCTCCGGCTAATCTTTTTAAGATTGAGAATCTTTTCGTTGCTTTGTTTACTACTGCTTCAATGTGTTTTCTCCATGATAATTTTGAATCAAAAATTGTTCCTAGATATTTTGTTTCATTTGTTTGTCTCAGATTTGTTTTCTTGAACTGTAGATTTAGTTTTGGAATTTTTTTCTTCAAGCTAAATATTTGAAACGTTGTTTTGTCTGTATTAATGGCCATTAAATTGTTGTGGGTCCACTTTTCTAGTAGGTTAAGAGCCTTTTCCATAGATGATTTAGATTTTTCTATTTGTGAGGAAGATGTCCACATAATCATGTCATCTGCAAAAAGAGCTGTCTTTATTTCTGTGTTTGATATAGCTGGTGGCAGATCGTTGATGTAGATGTTGAACAGGGTTGTACTTAGTACTGCACCTTGAGGGAGGCCCATTTTTATTTGTCGGAATTTGGAAGTACTGTCATTGTATTTTGTAGCACAGAAACGTTGTGAAAGGAACTGGGTGATCCAGTTTAACATATTGTTTTGAATGCCTAGTTTTGTGAGTTTTTCAAGTAATTTATATCTCCATACCGAGTCATATGCTTTTTCAAAATCAATGAAAACTGTTAGCGTATCTTGATGTTTGTTGAAAGATTCTTTGGCATCTTGAGAAAGTTGAATTGTATTTTCTTTTGTAGATAGATGTTGCCTGAATCCTGTTTGTGCTGTTGTTAGTATGTTTTTATTTTCTAAGAACCAATTTAGTCTCGCTACCACATTGTCATTTCGACATTCTGGTATAGTCTCCTGGCACTTCTCAGGTTGGAGTTTCACTGCCCCGAAGATATATGATAGGCGACAATGATGATAATGATGCACCAGGAGAGGCCTTAATCCTAAACTTAATGAATATATTAATGATGATAATGATGGTCAGATGGTGTTTGGGGACCATTTGGGCCTTAAAGTTTCTGACATTTGCCTTACAGGTGAGGAAAAACCCCGAAAAAACCCATCACCCAGGAAACTTGTCCTGACTGGGGATCAAACCCGGGCCCACTGCATAACAAGTCAGCACGATACCTTGAGACCACAGTGATTGCAAATTTAATACCATCGATTTCTGTTCCAAGGTAAAACATGATGGAGGGAATTACTTCTACATCTACGTGTTTTTTCAGAGATATATTTAAATGACCAATAATTCTTCAGGTCCAACACATCTCTGTTAAATGGGATGATGGCTTTTAAAATGAAAATAAATACAGGAAATTTACATATTATCTGTGGGCACATTAAATTACAAAAGATTTTTGACAAATTTATTATAAAATTAATACCAAAAAATGATTTCAATCTAAATAAACTAATCAAAGATTAATCAAAGATTTATTAAAATGTTTCATACCTCTCCTCATAAACAATCTTCTAAGTAGATCACGATTTCAAGGCCCCATCCTCAGGGCCATCTTGATGACTGATGTTATGTCGACTGGAAGAACCACTTCTGAAATCGCGATCTACTTAGAAGATTGTTTATGAGGAGAGGTATGAAACATTTTAATTTATCTTAAATTAAACCTCATAGTGATTTATTCCTATAAAAGTTCAAAGTAATCAAAATTAACAAAGTGAAAATATTGATGAAGGAAAAAATTAGGAATATACCAGATAAAATGTGCTGATTGGAAGAAGGAATCCAAATAAAGCAAGTGAAACAAACTAAATATTTGGGAATAATTATGGATAACATTGAAGGTATAGGCAAAGAGAACATAAAACATAGAATTGAATTGAGTAGCAAAATAATATCATCGTTAAATTCTATATGGTGGGATAAGCATATTTGAAAAGACACAAAAAAATATATTGGTAAAACATTGGTGGAATCTGTTACAATGTATGGAAGTGAGGTATGGACAATCAATAAGTACTACAAGAATAGACTAAGAGCTCTAGAAATGGATTATTTACGGAGAAGTGCCAGAAAGTCTAGATTAGAAAATGTCAGAAATAAGGAAATTAGAAACATAATCAAAGCAGAAGAAAGCATAATTGAAAGAATTGAGGAGAAGGAATTAAAGTGGTTAGGACATGTCTTAAGAATGGAAGATGAGCGATGGTTGAAGCAACTATATGAATGGCATCCGAACAGAAAGAAGAAAAGAGGGAGACCAAGGTTAACATGAAAGGAAAACATGAAGACAGTAATGCAAGCTAGAGGGCTAAGCATCGAAGATGCCCAAGACCGTAGGCTTTGGAGGTTTGGCACGGGAAGACGCAGCAGCTGTAAAAACCCGAAGATAGATAGAAATGTGCTGATTGCAATAAGATATACATAGGTAAAACAAACAGAAACTTAGGACAAAAGAACACATCAGAAATGTAAAAAAAATGGAGAAATAGAAAAATGTGCAGTAGCTGCCCAAGCCTATTCAGAAAAAAAAAACATAAAACTAATGTAAACACTAAATTATTAATATTTGAAGAGAAAAATTTTCGCCTAGACCGGGACTCGAACCCGGGACCCTTGGCTTTCCGGGCCAAGTGCTCTACCAACTGAGCTACCGAGGCGAGTTACGATCTAGACGCAATTTTTCTCTTATGTACGTTGTAATTCCCTCACGCCAAATGCTTGCAAATGGCAGCTTCTTAGTTAAGAAGACATTTATTGAGAATTTAACACTACTTTATAGCCAGTAGGGCTTCTATTGTGACGATTTTAATTATTAATTTAACACTTCTCATAGAAGGATAAATTATATTTGAAGAGAAAAATTTTCGCCTAGACCGGGACTCGAACCCGGGACCCTTGGCTTTCCGGGCCAAGTGCTCTACCAACTGAGCTACCGAGGCGAGTTACGATCATAGCGCAAATTTTTTCTCTTATGTACGTTGTAATTCCCTCGCGCCAAACGCTTGAAACCATAGCTTCTATCTTTTGCAATGGCGGCTCTTTCTTAGTTAAGAAGACATTTATTGGGAATTTAACACTACTTCATAGCCAGTAGGGCTTCTATTGACGATTTTATTATTATATTTAACACTTCTCATAGAAGGATAAATTATATTTGAAGAGAAAAAATTTTCGCCTAGACTGGGACTCGAACCCGAGAACCCTTGGCTTTCCGGGCCAAGTGCTCTACCAACTGAGCTACCGAGGCGAGTTTACGATCTAGACGCAAATTTTTCTCTTATGTACGTTGTAATTCCCTCGCGCCAAATGCTTGAAACCATAGCTTCTATCTTTGCAAATGGCGGCTTCTTAGTTAAGAAGACATTTATTGGGAATTTAACACTACTTTATAGCCAGTAGGGCTTCTATTGACGATTTTTATTATTAATTTAACACTTCTCATAGAAGGATAAATTATATTTGAAGAGAAAAATTTTCGCCTAGACCGGGACTCGAACCCGGGACCCTTGGCTTTCCGGGCCAAGTGCTCTACCAACTGAGCTACCCGAGGCGAGTTAACGATCTAGACGCAAATTTTTCTCTTATGTACGTTGTAATCCCTCACGCCAAATGCTTGAAACCATAGCTTCTATCGTTGCAAATGGCGGCTTCTTAGTTAAGAAGACATTTATTGGGAATTTAACACTACTTTATAGCCAGTAGGGCTTCTATTGACGATTTTTATTATTAATTTAACACTTCTCATAGAAGGATAATTATATATTTGAAGAGAAAAATTTTCGCCTAGACCGGGACTCGAACCCGGGACCCTTGGCTTTCCGGGCCCAAGTGCTCTACCAACTGAGCTACCGAGGCGAGATACGATCTAGACGCAAATTTTTCTCTTCAAATATAATTTATCCTTCTATGAGAAGTGTTAAATTAATAATAAAATCGTCAATAGAAGCCCTACTGGCTATAAAGTAGTGTTAAATTCCCAATAAATATCTTCTTAACTAAGAAGCCGCCATTTGCAAAGATAGAAGCTATGGTTTTCAAGCATTTGGCGCGAGGGAATTACAACGTACATAAGAGAAAAATTTGCATCTAGATCGTAACTCGCCTCGGTTAGCTCAGTTGGTAGAGCACTTGGCCCAGAAAGCCAAGGGTCCCGGGTTCGAGTCCCGGTCTAGGCGAAAATTTTTCTCTTCAAATATAATTTAATCCTTCTATGAGAAGTGTTAAATTAATAATAAAATCGTCACTAAATTATTAAAAACAGTTAGAAAACACTAAAGAGCTCACCATTTGGGAGATGATCTACATCCAGAAGAATAAAAATAGGATTATAAATTTTGAAATTCCTGGAAAAAAGATTTGATTTACAAGTTCTTTGGTTGACCAAAAGATGGAGTGGAAGTTGACATCCAGGACCGACAACATTAAAATCAATAGTCTGGACAATCTGATGATGATATGGACATCATATTGAAATATGTTAAATGAAACACAAATATTTATGAGGTAAGATGTACCAGATTCAACTTATTTATACTATAGTAGACTAAGAGATCTTGAAATAAAAAAAAAATCATTCGAGAAACACTATCTGGGAATAAATATGAAAACAATTAACAGTAGAAAAAAAACAATAAAACATCTCATCACGAAAAAAAAAACTCTATTCAGGTTCTATACTGGTGTAACTGAATAAGCAACTCAACAAAATAGGAATTACAACAACAAATGCATAACCATATGTAACACAACTCATTAATAGTCAGAGATCATCTCCTTCAGTGCAGGTGACTTGACAAAAAGGAAACAAGAAATCAAAGGTCTAACAAACCTTATTAGGAGGCAGAAGGATTAGTAACTTACGATAAAATCAAATGTTTCCTATCACTTCCTCATATAAATCTAAGTAGGATCGCGATTTCGAGACCATAACGGTCTCATCTTCAGTACAATCTTGGAGACTGATGTTATGTAGATGAGAAGAAACCGATTGACATAACATCAGTCACCAAGATTGTACTGAAGATGAGACCGTTATGGTCTCGAAATCGCAATCTACTTAGAAGATTTAATTGAGGAGAGGTAGGAAACATTTCATTTTATTGTAAATTAAACCTCATAGTGATTAATTCCTTGAAAGTTAAATTAGTATCTTGTTAAGTTATGTAGATAGGAAATAACACTATGAGGTTCTTTAATATTGTTTATTTTTTATTATTTCACTCACCTCATACTTCATATGAAGTATGAGGTGAGTGAAATAATAATAAAAATAAACAATATTAGTATCTTGTATTGAACTTTTATAGGAAAAATCACTATGAGGTTTAATTTAAGATTAAATTAAAATGCTTCATACCTCACCTCGTATCCTGTCTTCTAAGATTTACATAAGAAAAATAAAATAAATTTGAAAACAAGGGTAATAACATCTTAAAATGTCAAAATGGTGAAGTGGAAAAGTCAGCAGTAGCTGCTCATGTTTGGTCTGAAAAACATCTAATTGAATCAAAAGCCGGTTTAATTAACAGATAGAAAACAAAAGAAACTCACGGTTTGGAAGAAAATCCACATTAAAAAAAACAAGAAAGAAAAACTTATGAACTTCGAAATTCCTACTGATATTAATTTGAATCCAGAGGTTTATCAGTCCACCAACATAGGGAAGAGAAAGTGGTTCTTCTGATCAGCCAACGAGAGGGTACTGAAGAAGAAACTGCCAAGGCTTTGAAACCGCGGTCTACGTAGAAGACTAGATATGAAGTGAGGTAAGAAGCATTTTAATTTAATCTTAATATAATAACTTAAATCAACATCCTGTCATTGGAAAACAACAGATTTAATAACAATAAAATTTTATAATATAAATATGCATTTCATTGCAATCCCAAAGAGTAAAAATTGAATTCATAAAGTTACTGTTTGAGATTATATACTTTAGTTTAAATACTCTAAGAATTAAAATTATGCTATAAACAAATACCTGTATTTTTGAAACACGAATTGAGTTTTCTTTGACTGTGGAACTACATTCAGCTTCAACAGCTAATGCCATTTTATCAATATCTTTTAATTCTTTTTCAAGTTTCTTGTTACGCTCAGCTAGCATAAGTGCTCTTGTCATTGCTTCATGCTGACTAGAAATAGACTCTGTAAATAAATTAAATTAATCACTTATATGATGTAACATTTAAGAAATTCTGGATAATCTTCAATATTAAGTTATTGTAAAATGAATAGAAGTGAAATCATAATAAATTTATGGCAATATACACATACAGTTCCCAAAAACGAACCAATTGGAAATGTAAACTGCTAGATTTCTCTCTGTAACTCGAAGGGAAACCCAGTTACATATATGCAGAGCATAAAATTAAGACACATTTATTTTTTAATCAAAATACAATGGAAAATAACTCTAAGATGTCTTGGCGCAGAGCTATAGGACTTGAGCTGATTCAGGCCTCCATGGGGGAAGAAATTTTCTCATGGAATTTGGCCAGTATGGGACTGGTGCCCCCCAGCATCGTGAGGAATTTGGGTACCTACAATAAGTAGCAGCTCCAGGTGGAGAAAACCAGCTATAATGTCTGGGGAACCGATATGCTAACCACATGTCACTTCTACACTGGCTGGCTGATCGTTTACCTTTGTGATTAACAGATGTGAATGTGAGGCTAGCAGCCGGCAGGTAGGCCAAGGGCCTTCTAGGCCTGTCGCGCTATGGCTTTTTTAATTGGGCACAGGAAGATGTGAAAACAATGTAAGAACTGCTAAATAAATAAATAATTAATTTAATATTTTACTCTCGCAGCAAGAACTTTTTACGCAATCACTACATAACTATCTTTCATATGCAAGAAATCAGAAGACACATCTACCTGAAGAATAGGTGAGACAGCAGATATGCAAGGAACAGTGACTGTGCTCATGAATTTTCCATGCATAAATCAACATCCACAAAATACACATGCCAGTGAGGTGATATACCAAGGATTCTATTATATTTGAAGAGAAAAATATACGCTCAGTCTGGGGTTTGACCCAGGACCTTTCGCTTTCTATGCAAATGCTCTACCTACTGAGCTACCTGAGCAGTCCAATCTAAACACAAATCTTTCTCTTCTATACACTGTTAATTCCCGAGAGTGAGAGCCAAATGCTACGAACCGTTGCTTGATCATGCAAATGGTGGGCTTCTTTATTAAGAAGACATTTATTAGGAATTTTATATTACATTATTAAAGCCAGTAAGGCCTCTTTTGATGTTTTTATTACTCATTTAATTGGTTTTTTCAACCTGGAGCCGCTACTTACTGTAGCTACCTGTTACAACCTAGATATCATAGGTCATAATGTAGCGTAAAAAAAGGATTCAATATTTTAATTGACCTTGGCTCGAGCGGTTGGCCTTCGGTTAGCAGGACATTACATTGTACATAGAAACATATAAAACCATAAAACAAAACACATTTATTATAAAAGTCAACATTACATAAAACATAATCACAAAACCGTTAAAAACATCTTTGCCAAGGAAGCTATATTCGCCATATTGGATCGCGCTGAAGCTGATTTAAACTTTAATGTTTCTCAGAGAGAGTTCAACTAAATCAACTGTAGATTATTAATTTTATCTTTTATATTTTAATTCGACCCTTAGTCTTCTTATTTGCCAATGCATGTTATTTGCAATAAACCAAATTAATCTAGAGTTTCTAATGATGTTTTTTTATTCATTTAACATTTCTCAATGAAAGATAATTATATTTGAAGAGAAAAATTTTTCGCCTAGACCGGGACTCTGGTTCAAAGAACTGTCTAATTTTGAAGTTAAAATGATCCATCAGATAATAAGACTCATACTCACACATGTAGAGGAATCACCGGTCCCAAGGGGAACTGAAGTGAACACTTCAGTCCCCGCCTCCAGACTTGTTTTCCGTAAAAAAAATGCAAGTTTATGTATGATCGTTTTTAAGTTTCTAATTCGCGGGGAAATCTCGGGTGGAAAGTTCACCTAACTTTCCATTCTCATAAATGTGGGATTTATTATTATCGTCTTCAAAACTTTTTCATCTGTTCCACTTTCACTATTGCAGCTCCATTCCCCAACTTTTATCTAATGTGACCATCTCTGGTCTTTCTGTCAAAACAGTGTTGATATGAATTTACATCCGGTGTGTTGTGACATGGTTTAGGTCCAGGATACTTTATTATAAAATATTATTAATTTTACTCGTTTTTTATATTTTCTAAAAAGCCTTTGGAGAACTTTGAGTATGACTAATTAGTATTTAAAGGTGATTATTTATTTCTTATCTTCCGGTATAATTTTTATAGTTTTCTTTATATGTTATTAAATAATAGTTTTCTTTTAAGTATGGCCTATATCGCTACACTTACCCCAATTCCTCAAAATGCTGGATGGGCACCAATTCAATACTGGCCGAAATTTCATGAGAAAATTTCTCCCCCCATGGAGACCTGAATCAGCGCAAGTCCTGTAGCTCTTCACCAAGGCATCTTACCTTAACCACTTAGCTATGGCACGGGACTCATAAGTATTAAATGAATAATACAAATATTGAAAGAGGTCGTACTGGCTTTATAATGTAATGTAAAATTCCTAAAAAATGTCTTCTTAATAAAGAAGCCACCATTTGCACCCAGCTCAAGCAACCGTTCATAGCATTTGGCACTCAGAAATTAACAGTGTATACAGGGCAAGTCAAAATGTTGTGCAGGTTTTCAGAAATTTTATTATGTGAAATGTAATGAACATATAATATCGTGAGACATATTGTATGAAAGGTAAACTCTCAAAGTTTAGTGTGTCCACTTCTAAAGTTCCGCGTTCACCCGCAAGATGTCAACAGCAGAGCAGTAAAGGAAAATGGCGTTGACTGGGGATCAGAAGTCTTTCTGTGTGCTTGATTACCATGTAAACAACTCTGTGACTAGTGTTCAACGACATTTCCGTACCAGATACGATAAAGACCCGCCGGATGGGAGATCCATTCGTAAGTGGTAAGTGGTACACACAATTTAGGGATTCAGGCTGTATCTGTAAACGAAAATCGACTGGCCGTCCGTCGACGAGTGAAGAGACAGTCGAACGCGTTCGCACATGCTTCGTGCGGAGTCCACAGAAATCCACCTACCGGGGAGCGACAGAACTTCAACTCCACAAAAAAACTGTATGGCGGATTCTCCGGAACGTTTACAGATGAAACCCTATCACTTGCAACTGGTTCAAGCCTTAAAACCCGCCGATTATGCTTTGCGAGCGTCCTTCTGTGTTGATTTTCTCGCATTAATGGAAGAGAATGAGTTCCATGAGAGGGTAGTTTACAGTGATGAAGCGACTTTCCACCTTTCAGGAAAAGTTAATAGACACAATGTAAGGATTTGGGGAACTGGTAACCCCCATGCAACTCTGGAACATCAACGCGATTCTCCGAAAGTGAATGTCTTTTGTGCCATTTCCCATGCAAAGGTTTATGGGCCCTTTTTCTTTCATGAACGTACTGTGAACGGACATGTTTCCTTGATATGCTACAACAATGGCTCCTTCCGCAGCTTGAAGCTGATAGTCCAGATTTCATTCTGCAGTTGGATGGTGCCCCTCCACATTACCATGGCAGTGTTCGAGACCATTTGAATACGGCTTTACCACAACGCTGGATAGGCCGTGCATCTCAGGGTGATCAACAACTCATTCATTGGCCACCCTCGTTCACCAGATCTAACCCCGTGTGATTCTTCATGTGGGGTCTTGTAAAGGATCATGTTTATGTACCACCACTTCCAACAACACTGCATGAACTGCGTGCCCGCATCACAGCAGCCATTGCTGATATCGACCGCGGACTGCTACAGAAAGTTTGGCAGGAGATTGAATATCGGCTTGACATCTGTCGTGTAACAAAAGGCGCTCACCATAGAACATCTTTGAATATTAAAAAAAAAACTTTGAGAGTTTACCTTTCATACAATATGTCTCACAATATTATATGTTCATTACATTTCACATAATAAATTTCTGAAAACCTGCACAACATTTTGACTTGCCCTGTATAAGAGAAAGATTTGCGTTTAGATTGGAGTACTCAGGTAGCTCAGTTGGTAGACATTTCCATAGAAAGTGAAAGGTCCTGGGTTCAAATCCCAGTCTGCGCATATATTTTTCTCTTCAAATATAATTTATCCTTCATTGGATGTATTAAATGAATAATAAAAAAACATCAAATGAGGATTCTATGCCTACATGATTTCATAAAATCTGATATCTTATAAGGAATAAAAATGCAAGTAGGAAAATTAAATTTCCAGAATTATAACAGTAAAAAGTTGATTTATTTCAATCTTTTGGAGACTGTCTACCTTATCTCCTTTGACACTATGCCACTGAGAGTGATTCATGCTTGCACACATTTAATTAAAAACAGTGATTTAAAAAATTGTTCTCTTAAAATATTAATTTATCCATTAATATACTGACACATTTAAATAAGAAATTACATTAAAACAGAGATTAAAAATTGTGCAAAGAGCAGAATCAACAAAAATTGTGAACTCTTACCTTTTACTGCTGTTCTTAATTCTTCTTTCTTATGTTCCAATATTTTAACTTCAGTTTTAAGAGAATTTATTTTTGTGGTTTTATCTTTACAACTACAACAGCAGTCTTTTTTATTGCAGTGATTGGACGACCTCCTTCTAACATTTTACTCAGCCTTGCAATTTCTCTGTCTCGATTATTTAACTACAAAGAAACACAATGTTTATACATTTTAAATAATAATTTATTATTATTTTTATTATAAAATATATTACAAAATGATAAACAGTTTTATATACACAAGTAATATTTCTAATTTATTTTTAAATATTTTTTTATTATTTGTTAATCGGTAACAAATAATAATATGATGATCTTGCAGAATATTTCCGGGCTGTTCGCCGTGGTCTTGAGGCTTGTAGTTCCCCAACGTTTCGCCAGAGAAGGGTGCCGGACGCAGTCTCTGGCAAAACGTTGGGGAACTACAAGCCTCAAGACCACGGCCAACAGCCCGGAAATCTTCTGCAAGATCATCATAGTAACTCCGGCCGTGAAAGCCCAAGTCAAATAATAATAAATCTAGAATTTGAATTTTTTTTAACTTACATAGGAAAAATCACTCTGAGGTTTAATTTGAGATTTTCAATTAAAATTCTTTATACCTCACCTCGTATCCAGTCTTCTAATTACACCAGATTCAAAATCTAGGAAGTTTCATCATCAGTAATTTCATGACCGATGTTGTCTGTCATCCAGGAGAACAGCGTCTTACTCCATCTGTTGGTGGACCGATGAATCTCTGAATCAAATCAAATTTCCCATTATTTATTAATAAATTCATTAGGTTTTTTCCTTGTTTTTTTTTAATGTGGATTTTTTCCAAACCATGAGCTCTTTTATGAATATGGCCTTAATAGGGTAATTAAAACCAACAAAAATGACAAATTGAAGAAAACAAATCAGGAATTTACCAGAGTAATTGCAGAGATTCTGACGAAATTTATATAGGGAAAACAAAAAGAAATTTGAAAACCAGAGTGAAAGAACATCTTAAGAACGTCAAAAATGATGAGTGAAAAAGTCAGCAGTTGTTGCTCATCTAATTGAAATAAAGGCCAGTCTAATTAAACAAATAGAAAAACCAAAAGAGTTCATAGTTTGGGAAGAAATCCACATTCAAAAAAACAAGAAAGAAAAACTAATGAATTTGAAATTTTTGGGGGAATTGATTTGGTGGTTCATCAGTCCAGCAACAGATGAAATAAGAAGCAGTTCTCCTGGACGACAAAACATTCTTCTTATTTCTTTCCAGGATTAGGTCAATGCGACCTGTTCCGGTCTCAAGTCCATTGTTTCCTTGGCCGTCCCAAAGATCTTTTACCGTGTGGTTTGTAGGTGTTGTTCTTTTTGGGTAATCTTGTATTGTTGATTCTGTCTAAATGTTCTTTTCCATTGGTATTTGTGCTCTTCTAATTTATCGACTATTGAAAATATCTCCAGTTCATTTCTTATTGATTCATTGTGTAATCTATCCATGCGGGTACATCCTTTTATAGATCTTAAAAATTTAAAATGTGAGATATCTTTTTTCGTAAGTACCCCAAGATTCATTAATCATGAAATTACTAATGATGAAACCACCTAGGTTTTGAAACATGTTTAATTAAACACTGGATATGGGATGTGATGTAAAGAATTTTAATTTCAATCTTGTATTTTATTTATTTACCCAATGGCGGAGATTGATGATATGGTACTTCATCTTCTGTTGGGCTTCCAATACAGACTTGTAAGTTGTTAACACATTGTCCTTGTAGTATCTAGGATTTTATAAGTGAGGGATTCATTGAAATCTAGTCTAATAATATTATTGTATATATTAAATTAAAATGTTTCATACATCACCTCATATCCAGTCTTCTAATTAGACCAGTTTTGAAGCCTGGGCAGCTTCATCTTCAATAATTTTCTCGTCGACTGTTGTTATGTCGATCAGAAGAACTGATTCTTCCTCCCTCTGTTGGTCTGGTTAGAAGACTGGATATGAGGTGATGGTATGAAACATTTTAATTTAATCTTAAATTAAACATCATAGTGATTTTTTCCTGGATTCTTTTTAAACTTATTTCAATAGCAACCATTCAAAATGTATAATGTCCATTAAAAAATTCAGAAGAAGCAAAAAATATTAATTGATATATGTATATATATATATATGGTATGTATGATTTGTTTTAATTGCTCATTTTTAGGATTTAATATCAGTGTGACATTATACTGAAGTGCAGCATATGAATGTGGAAATGGGTACAATGTGTAAATATTAAATACCGTTACAGCCTGTCAAATTAAAAGATTTATACAAAATCAATTTAGTTGTAAATTCATTAAATGTGATTTTAATGTGTTTTCTGACAGCATAATAACATATGTTAGCCAATAAAATTCTATTTTTAATTTCTTTTTAATATTATTATCAATACTTATAATTGTACTCAAATATTTAAATTCTTCAAAGATTTCAAATTTCCATTTTCTATTTTTTTAGTGTTTATAGGTCTTTCGGTGATTTGCATGAATTTTATCTTATCTCCATTCACCTTCCAGACACTTAATTTCCAGCTGCTTGAGAGAGAGCATGAAAAGCTTTCTTAACAGAATTTAACGTTCAACCCACCAAGTCATAGGCCAAAATTCTGCAACAATTTATTATAAAAACTCTTAATATATAGTTGGTCATCCCTTATTACCTTCTCCAGGACTATGTTGAAGAGCAGAAAAGACAAACCATCTCCCTGTTTCATAATACTTTGACAAATCATTTTCAATTCTTGCTCATAACATTATAAAATAAAATGTTTTCAAAGGAGGTGCAAGTGCACCCACTTGCACCCCCATCTGGATGCCCATGACAATAGCAATGTACTGAAGACTCAAATTGTATGGACACGGATGATTCTAACACGGGAACTATCAACCATTGCATGCCAAAACCTGCCTTGAAAATTTTTCCCAGAGAAGCATTGTGATGTATCAAGGACATGTAAAAAAAAATGGAAGATCATTTTTTATACATGGTCTTGGTACATTACAATGCTTCTCTGGAAGAAATTTCAAGGTAGGTTTTTAGCATTGCAATGGCTAATAGTTCCCTTGTAAGGAAATCATATTCTTTCTTAATGCTTACCATTTTATTTTATAGTATTTGAACTAAATAAAATTTTAATAATTTTTTTTCTAATAAGTCATGTGGGGGGGGGCATCTAGTTGGTTATGACAATATGCTACATGCTAGAAGATCACAGGTTAGATACTCAATGGTATCTGCATTTTTAAACTAGTCTAATATTCTAACCAGCATCATGGTACTAGGGTTGACTCTGCCTCTAATAAAAATGAGTCCAGATGTATGTTTTGGAAGTAAAAGTGGCTATCATGCAGACATGACAACTCAGATGACATTTCATGTTGAGTCTATACTTTTAAAATTCATGGTAGAACACCGTTGAGGTTAAAATTGTGTTAAAATTTTAAAATTCGTACTTGATAAAACAGTCATCTTCAACTACATTAACTTCTGTTATAAAATGTCGTCATACTATTAAAATTTAATAATGTGACAACATTTTATAACAGAAGTTAACACTTGTATGCCGGCCTCTGTGCACGGTACTGACCTACTACTTATCACATGCTGCCGGCCTCAGTACATGGTACTGACCTGAACGGCAAGTTATTTAAACTGAATTTGTGGCCTGAATTTTTAAGATAATTCATATTTAATTTTAGGAAGTTATATTTTGAGGTTATTTTAATTATATTATTTTTGGTCTGGACATCTTACCTCAATATTAATGTTGATTTGTTCTTGAACATGTTTCAAAACAATTCTGTTTTATCTTCAGTCTGGGAAAGCTGAAGATAAAACAGAATTGTTTTGAAACATGTTCAAGAACAAATCAACATTAATATTGAGGTAAGATGTCCAGACCAAAATAATATAATTAAGATAATTCAATTGTGTTAAAATATAAATATAGACAGAAAACATAGCTGTCAGATTATACATATAAAAGTCTGCTTATATAAATTATTATAATTGTTATATTAGACATAGTTTCCATGATTTCAAACTGAGGTTTGATTTGTGTATGTAGCGCAGTGTTCATTTTCTGCTGAAAAATGTGGAGAAAAACATAATATTAATAATTATAAGTATTACATACCTTCTCTAAAGTATGGAAGACGTATTATAATTGATAACAAGAACTAGATGACGAATACCAGCTTTCAAATAGTTATTTTACTATCCACGACCACCACAGCGCAGCGACGATTTGAGCTGCTCTCTTGAAGCTGGTTAATGTACTATTTGAAATATTCTAACTCAGATCGAAAGTCAACATTTTCAATCTATCGATTTGTATATAATATGATCGAATAAATGAGTCATATAAACATAGAGAACCGATATGAAGTCTATGGCATTTGCTGCATAGAGAGATTTGCTGTCCATTCAAGTCTCCACATTCACTGATAATTTATTTTTAGACACGCACATTTTCCTGGAATCTGACCTTCAGACACCCACAGGCGACGGTATATAATGTATCAGCTGTTCTAAATACAGGGGTGTCCAAGTATAGGACCTCTAAATTCATTTTAATAACTCACATTTTTTTAAAATAAATTTTCTATAATAATTTAATTCATATCTGTAAAAACAAATTATAATGTATTGTATTTATTACATTTCTCTACATTTTCGTGTTCAATTTAATTCAAAATTCACTAAAATCGGATCATATTTAACCGAGATCTGGCATTTCGAAAGTATTCCAGTAAAATTAGCTTTAATTATTTAAATGTCCTCCGTCCGCACACCGGATGTCCATTTAAATACTGTTCCACACGCTGTGAAAGGTTAATATAGTTGAAGATGACTGTTTTATCAGGTACTATTAACATTTTAATAGTGTGACTGTTTTATAACAGAAGTTAATATAGCTGAGGATGATTGTTTTATCAGGTAAGAATTTTAAATTTTAACATCTCATGTTGACAGTCTGCCAAAGTAGCAGCCTTAACCTCCTAATATCTCAAGGGCCTCCTAAGGCCTGTAGTAGGATCACTTAATAATAAGCCATGAGATAGAAGTTTATTTTCAATCCTTTCAAATAACAGCTAAAATGAACATTAAAAAGTAAATTATTATGTTAACTATACCTGATTCTTGAATGTGGCAATAATTTCTGCTTGCTGCGATTTTTCTTCCTTTAGCAAATGTATCTCTCTACTAAGATCACAAATGCGTTGTCGTCACACACTTCTACCATATTTGCAATATATGGATCCTTTGCTTGTGCAGTAGCATTCTGATAGTTTTGATTGCAACGATTTTCCTGGTTTCAATGGCGAATCTAATTCAAAAATTGCTTGTGGGGATATTAGGAAGAAGCTGTTTTTCTTTTCCACCTAAATACAAATGTATTATTATTTCATAAATTATAATATAAAAGTGATATTGAAAAAAAAATTAATAAATCTTACAGTTTACCTACTGACAATTAAAAATATTAATAAATATTAAAAATAATGAATTCTTAGGTTATAAGACACTGTTACACAACATTTATTTGAAGCATGCATGAAAAGTGCAAAACGTAACTTTACTATAAATTTTTTTTTTTTTTTTTAAATTCCCCAGGTTTGTCTTTCGACATTCCTGGTTTCTCTCCTGGCATGGCGTTACTTGTAACCCACTTCTGAGGTTGGGCGCCTGGAAGGCGGGGTTACGTTGCCCTGATGATATGATGGGTGATGATGATAATGGTGCGCCAGGAGAGTCCCTAATCCTAAAGCTTAACCTAAGATGAATATGAATGATGATGATTGCGATGGCCATATGATTTCGGGGACGTTTGGGCCTTAAAGTTTTCCTTGACATTTGTCTTAAAGGTGAGGAAAAACCCCGATAAAAACCTCACCCAGAAAAAACTGTCCCGACCGGGGATCAAACCCCGGGCCCGCTGCGTGACAAGGCAGCACGCTACCCTGAGATCACAGCGGTGGACACTATAAAAATATAAAAAATACAATTTGATAAAGTTGTGGCTCTAAGACATGCACACATCACTTGTTATTAAGGCAAGATTAAGTCACAGCTAGAAATAGAACAATTCCTTCATAAACACAATATCAGCATATGGTTAATGTGACAATTGTACATGACATTAGAGAGAATAGCTTTCTGTACCATCTGGTTACAGCAAAATTGCTAAACTGTGTTGTTTAGTATTCAGTAACCAGAATAACCATTTACATTAGTTATATTTCATTCCAAATGTTCCGTACAGTCAATGCGTAACTTGTATGTTCCACCAAAAGTATATTTTGTCTATTAATCTGAAACCTGCTCTTCTTTACATCTGACTGCTGTTCAGAGTTTCTGAATGACCTCCACCGTATGGTTGAAGCTTAGTCAACCTAAGGGAGAGGTTTCATCTTAGTCCATAACTAAGTGTACCAGAAGATGTGGCCCAAACTTATGAAGTTATTAATAATTAAATGAATCGTGATTTTTTCTTACCTCATACATCTATGTTTCTTTAAACACAGCACTGCAGTATCGGCGACACTTTGTCGTCATCGTCAGCTGTTTTTCAACGACTGTTCAATTTTTTTCTCCTTTTTGCCAGTAATTATCTAGATGCCATCCGGCAAAAGGAGAAAAAGAAAAATTGACAGTCGTGAAAACAGCTGACGATGACGACCAAGTGTCGCCGATACTGCAGTGCTGTGTTTAACGAAACATAGATGTATGAGGTAAGAAAAAATCACGATTCATTTAATTATTATTAATTGAACCTCATAATGTTTAAAAAATTCCCAAATTTAATATATAAAAAATTATGAAGTTATTCTTACTATTAAGTTTATATTTACACTGAATAATTAATTTGTAATTCAATACAACTAATTTTTAATATCTATTTATTTTACATTTGGTCGTGTTGGCCTAGAGGATATGTTCCTTGCCTCTAGTCCTGAGTGTCCGCGGGTATATAACCTGGCCAGGGTTGATGGATATTTAGGGTGGAAAAATCCAAGAGGACTTTAAGCCATGGATCCCAAATCTGAAGTTTTTCTGGCATGTAAAAAGAACTGCAAGCCTGGTAAAAAGGCCTCTGTGCAAAATTTAACCAACCTTCATTCATCAAAATAATACCTTAATTCCCTACTAGATGTTTCATTGAGGCAACATGCTAACCACATGTTACTTGTTGACATCTGTATGTAATTAACCATAACTAAATTTGCTTGCGTAAGAAACTCCTACTAGGAAATACCCATATCCCCAAGTGGACGTATGGGGTATACACATACATTTATTTTACACGTGAATTAAAAATCAGATTTGATCCATGAGTAAAAGTATTCAGTTCATGGGATATAGTTGAATGAATTAAATTGTACAAATGAATTGAATATAATTAATCTCAACAATAGTACACACATTTTATCACAACAGCTTTTAGTAAATTAATCATTGTATAAAATATTATAATAATTTAGTAACTATCACATTGATGTATTGTGATGTACAGGGTCCCCACAAATGGTCTTTTGGGTTTGCGAGTAACATGCGTTTATAATAAACTTATACAAACATGAAAAAATAATACTAATGGAAAGAGAAAACTCAAAAAGTTTTGGTTAACAGTACTTTACAGATGTTTCAATGTGAGACTCCGCTGATAAACACGACACACATCAGCTTGTAGTCCATTTCTGCCCAGGAACGTTTGTAGCAATAGATCGTGGTCAACTGTTTTGTGGCGCTGCTGTGATGCATCCTCTTAGATCAAGACAGTCTGTGGAAGAGGTGGCTTGTACACAAGATCTTTGACATAACCCCACAAAAAGGAAGTCAAGGGATGTGAGGTCTGGCGAATGCGGAGGTCAAGGAAGAAGTTTCTTCAATCGTCATTACCAAACACGGCATAAATCCATCGGTTTCGGTAGTCTGATGTTGAGCTCCAATCTGACTTCATTATGAAAATGAGGAGAGTGCGCCGTCCTGTTCCAGCTGAGACAGGAGCCATGTGTTGTAGCATATTCCAGGTACTCACACTCGTCCAATTGTTTTCTCTACAAAGAAAAATGGACCGTGCACTTTCTCGCAGGCTTAACGTGCAGAATATGTTCACTTTAGGAGAGTCGCGGACATGCTGCACGTTAGATATTGGGGGTTTCCGACCCCCCAGATTCTAAACATTATGTTTGTTCTCTTTACCTAAAAGATGGAAGGTGCACTTGTCACTAAACACTATGGATTCGAAAAGCCCATCAAGTTTCCATGAGAGTCTGCATAATTCTCAACAGAAACTATGATGCACCATTTTATCTTTCTTCCTTTAAGAACTGCAGCATCTGCAATCGGTATGGATGAAATTTTCAAACATTTACACAGAACTTTCCATACGGTGCATTTAGGAATCTGCAGCTCCCTACTAGCTGCAAAAGGTTGATTTTTGAGGGACTACATGTAAGAGATTCACAAATCCAGTCTTACAGTTGCCTCCCTTACAACCGGGGCGTCCAGAAGATTTCCTTCATACAGATGCACCCTTTTGTCGTAAAAATCAGAGTACACTTATGAATATGAATTGAAGGACCAATGGGTGGATCTTCACCAAATCTTGTTCGAAAATGTCCCTGAATAACAATTACCGATTGATGAACATGATAATCGAGAACATAGAATGCTTGCCTATCCTCTATATCAGCCATTTTCTCACTTTCAACAATATGTAATGTTGTATGTAATGATATGTCATTGCTTGCCAAACTGTGATTACTATAACCAAAACTTTTTGAGTTTCTTTTTCCATTAGTACTAGTTTCAGTTTGTAAGTTTATTTAAATGCAAGTTACAACTTGTTCGAAACCCGAAAAAGCATTTGTGGGAACCCTGTATTTCAATTTGGCAGGCTGCAACGAGTCTCTCACAGCTCTCATCTTGTATGATGTAAGAGATTCGTGAGGTAGCAGCTCATGAGTTGGGAATCTCGCATGGATCTTTCCAGATAGCGCCTGGCCTTTGCTTCTCGATGGTTCGATTTCGAGAAGGATCAATTCGCAAAGAATCAAGAGCGCTGATCTTTCCAGAACCTTCTATGCTACCTATAAATGGCCATATAGAGCAGTGGGGGAGTCGCTAGTGATCTGGCAAGTTGACCAGTGAGTAATGTTTCTGGGACACCATGACTGATATTATAACTGTGACAGTGAAGTACATTAGCAAGGGTGAAGAAAATAAAATATTCAGTGATTCTTTATTTGCATCCATATAATAAAACTGAGAGAAGAAGATATTAAAAATACGCTGTTAAAATGTTAGCATAATAAGCAAAGATGTTACTGTCAACCAGGCTGGAGTTCAGACCCTTTCGGCAGTTATTTATTATATACTATATTGTCCTTATGCATTGTGGGGTAAAAATTTCTACATCATTGTATTAAATGCTCGCGCTTTCTTTTATATTACGGTCCCATAGTTGGCAAGTCCTTGAAAATAATTCATAGCAACTGGTAGAAGAAAAATAAGGCATCTGACAACCAGTGAAAATGGTTCGCGGAGTTGGGGGGCACTCATAGTTTTGTCACAGGAATGACAAAAAAAAACATGTGTTCTTAATTTCAGGACACACCTGGGTGTTTCGCAAAATATTTCAAGGGGTTCACCAAAACGTTTTGCTAAATGGCTGGGTTTGGTTTCGAGGTAGGTTAGGCCTATTATTGTTTTCCTAATTGCCCTGCGGCATTGTCAATAATAATAATAAATAATAATAATAACAATAATAATTAATAATAAATAATAATAATAATAATATAATAATAAAGTAATAACAATAATTAATAAATTTTTAACCCTATAATTCCACTTGTTACATATCTGTGTAGATTGGGAATTATATCACATTATTCCACTTATTAATTAATATTTACCGCGAATGCTCTGATTTTACAGTTTTGTAAACCACAACTAGGAATACATTTGATTTCGCTACAACAAGGCCTACACGTTGTGTACTTGTAAAAAACCGTAACTAAAGTAACTTTAGGGTTTTTAAAATTAAAAAAAACCGTTAAGGGTTAAAATTAATTTAAGGTTATCAAACCTTTTGCTTGGTACTTAACTTTCTGCATGACTACTGTCTTGCTACTTTACCAGTCCGTGGTTCCCCCACTCATAGTGTTGTGAAAGGGATTCATGAGATGAAAAAGGTGGGAACCTCTGGAATAGAGGAAGGATTTTTTAAAAGAAAAATGACTTTAAAATAATAATAGAGATGAGCAATATTTTTGACATAATCAAAGAAATTTAAGTGACAATTAACCTGTATTAATACAACATTTTGAAAAGATTTTTTTTACAATTGATTTGCAATCAGAACAAGAACACATTGGTATGAATGATTGTAAAAATTGGTAAGTCTGATCCCTGAAACTCACAAACACATTATAGGTTGTATCCTTAGAATCCCCACTCTGAAATCAAAACCTGTCACCTGGTTACTGGTACCCCCTTAGAATCTGCAGCCAAAGAACACATGGGCGATCTAGTTTTCCTTTCAATTTAGTTGTATCACATGATTCGTCATCCTCCAAATCTGGCCATCTGAATCTCCATCTGAAGGTACTTAGCACAATCTTATTTCCCCACCCCTCAACTAGTAACATCTTCTCTACTGAGAAACAAATGTTTGAATAACTTTTCATGGTGCATTTGATCAAAACCCAGTCTCTCTTCTTTGTATCCTCAAAGGTTGGGTCTTCCAAAGAGGCAAGTGCACCACTTCTAATAGCTGTATTAAGTTATGTAGATAGGAATAACACTATGAGGTTTTTTATATTTTTATTTTTTTATTTCACTCCATCACCTCATACTTCATAACTCCTAGCATACCAACCCAGGGTTTGTCACAGCCTTTGTGACATTCTCAATGCTTGTGTCACGTTCACAACTGACGTCCGGCTTCCTTCTAATCCTGCAGACGACCTCTGCGCCATCAGTCTGCAGGATGAAGGAAGCCATACCGTCAGTTTGTGAACGTGACACAGCATTGAGAATGTCACAAAGGATGTGACGAAACCCTGGTATGCTAGGAGTTATGAAGAGGATGAGGTGAATGAAATAAAAAATAAAATTAAAAAAAATCTAATGGCTGTGTTCGACTCCATTGGAAGGTTCTCAGCTGTGTGTCTGGACTCCACAAGGCATGATTAAAATTTAATTATTTAACACATACTGCATAATTTAAACCATTGTAACTAATTTATCCCTGTGTTCATTGACAAAATGTTAACATTTTAATAATTTCTCTCATGTAGGTTACATTATTTATTGGGGAAATTTTTTTACAGAAGTTAGACAAACTTTCTCTCTCCCGAAAAATTATGGTAATATAATGATTTGGTTTCAACTTTTTCTTTTTACCATTTCTGATAAGAAGAAGTTTTAAAAATTCAATTGTTGATAAATTATAAACACTCATACTAATTTGAAGAGAAAATTTATATGCTCAAGGCCGGTGACTTGAACTCTTGGGACCCCTCTGGTGCTCTAGTCCTCCAATCAGAGCTACCTGAGCAAGTACCAGTACCGATCTAAACGCACAAATTTTTCTCTATATATGTATGTAATTCACGACCCACCAAATGCTATGTAGCCTTTGCCAGACCTCTATTTTGAAATGGCGGATCCTTTCTATACGAAGATATATTTGTGAATTATACATTACATTATAAATGCCAGTATGGCTTTTTTCGATGTTTTTATTATTAATTTCATACATCTTCAATGATGGATTTTTCTCTTCAAATATGATTTATCCATCATTGATATGTACGAAATTAATAAGTAGTTAGTGGTCTAATGTCCATTAGCTTGGATGTGTTCCATTTGCTTTCCTTGCTTCCCAACTAGAGTCCTGCCAGAGTTCTTGTAGATGACATCTTCAGAGCCTACACAGCTAGCTAGATGATCTTTGTTCATGGTTAGTGTTATTATTGTCTTGGCACAGGATACAATTTGGAGAGTTGAAGATTCCAATTTAATGGAGGTGTGCTGCCAGGTGTAGTCATGGCCTGGTAACAGTCTGAATGTGTCTACTGCTTTCAGCTCTTGGTTGTTCAGGTATTAAGTTTTTATTATGCGAGATAGCTGCCCATGGTTTTCTCATTACTTTGTGAATTTTGAAGTGCTCCATCAGTTTCCTTCTGGGAAGTTTCTCTTTTAATTATAATTTTTGCAGAATGGTAGGGCATGAGATTGATTTGTTTTCTGTAAAATTTTGGTGTGCCCTTTTTTGCCAAAGATCTGCCATTTTCATTTCCATGTAACCCCGCAATGAGAGGGGATCCACTGGGAGCTGGATAATTTTATTTGTTGTTTGGTCAATAATCTTATGATCTTTTTTATTTCCAATTACACTTTTCTGGAGAACGAAATAATAATAATAAAACATAAAAAAAACTCATACTAATTACATATTCTTTTATTCGTAAGAAATTTATCATTGTAAAAATCACAATTTTCATAAAAATTGCAAAATGTCCCGACTTCAGACTGGTTGACAGTAGTGTACTTTTTAATATATCTTGATGAAACTGGCCATAAAAGTACAATCTCCTTATCTACCTTACTTTTAATGGAAATTTTGTATATGAGCCCACAATCGGAATTCAAGATTTCCAGCTTCATGTGGTTTGTACGCTTGTCTGGAAAAGTTTTTTCCATATCATTAATTTCCCTTGTATTGATTAAATGAATCTCGTAGTATTAATTTATAATTGAGTTTGATAAAAATGTTTATATCTCACCTCATAAAGCTCCATGTTTTCATGTTACTGACTTCAGAGACACTTGGCTACACTCAGCAGTCCAATTGAGTTGGAGTTTTGATGATGAAGACAAAGGCCTTGAAAAAACCGGTATCGTGAAAACACAGAACCCTAGGAAGAAAGATGTATAAACATTATATTCAACTCAATTATAAATTTTAAATTAGCTCATAGTGTTACTTCCCACTATAATTTTGATAAACTAAAAGCATTCATAAGAATTAAATTCAAGCGTGATTATTTCATACCTCATACTTCTATATTTCTTTAAATACAAGCACTGCAGTATGTTAACGAAATATATAAAAGTATGAGGTATGAAATAATCACATTATTTAATTCTTATGAATTTGAACCTCATAATGTTAAAAAATTCTCAAATTTAAATATCTAAAACTAATAGCATTACTGATTTTATTATTTGTTTTAAAATATCTTAATGATGGACAAATTTATATTTGAAAAGAAAAATCTATACCTAGACTGGGGTTTGGAACCAAGGACCTTTGACTCTCTATGTCAATGCTTTTTCCACAGTGAGCTACCTAGGTCCTGGGTTCAAACCCCAGTCTAGGCATATATTTTTCTTTTCAAATATAATAGTATTACTTCCTAAAAATATGAAATTTCCGTATCATATTTAACATTAGCTGACATTACAGCAAAACCCATCACTATGGCTTCTTTACAGTAAAATCACCTCTAATAAGACTTGTTAAAAAATTTTTCACTAGCTAAGAGACTTGGGAATAAATAAGATAGATACAGAAAATTTGTGAGTGTACCTAGAGGTCGGTTTTCGGATGTTATAAGTAGGCTCATACAGGTGGAGAATCTTGAGTTCAAATACTGGCCAGGTGCAAATTTTTCTCTTTAGTTATATTAACTATGGTCTACAAATAGCTTGTCTAGAAAAATTATATTTCATATTTTATTTAATAAATATCGGCAACTAACATGAATTCAGAAACTTCAGTTTTCATTATAAATATATCAGAATTTTCAAATTTACCTTGAGCTGAAACAGTATGCACACCTTTACTTTGTAATTGTAAAATCTTGCGTGATTTCTGAGATGACTCCTGTTCCAATTCTTTCAGTTTTGCAATATGTTGTGTGTTTAGAAAATGAAGATCCGAATTGTTCACTTTCAAGTTTCCTGAGTTTCTGTTTAAATTCTATAAAATAAATTCTCATCAATAAAGGAATTAATATGCTAACTTAATTTATTATGATTATTTCACTCATAACTAGTCACCAATCACATATAAGTCAAAGAGGTGCATAAATTGAAAAAAAGACTAAATTAAAAATTAACTAACTAGTTAATGTGCCACAGCATTGGGCAATTGAACACATTTCAGTTTAATTATGATCTAAGGAAAGCACTCTCTTTCATTTCCACAGCACAATTAAATCATTGCCTAACTTCATTTGAAAAAAATTAAATTAGGATTTCTCTATGATCTTCATAAGATAATACTCTGTGAAATTTAATACTGCAAGTTGAAACCACATTGCTTTTTAAAATTGACAATCTCTGTATCTATCATTATTTTTTTGGTGACATTAATATGTCACATTCTTTTCATGGTTTTTCCCATTATTCGTAAACAGTACCATATTATAAAAGACAATTTTTACAGATCCATCCACAGGTAATTCTGCCCGAGGGCAGGTCTTTCACTGCAATCATAGCATTTCATGCTATACTTTGCAGCTTTACTAGGGAATTATAGGTGTGGTAGCTTCCTGGTGCGTCCACACCAGTGAAGGAGGTGATAAGGATGATGATGATGATGGCCGGATGATTTTCGGGGACCATTGAACCTTAAGCTTCCAGACATTTGTCTTACAGGTGAGGAAATACCCAAAAAAAACCTCACCTCAGGAGCCTGTCCCGACCGGGAATTGAACCCGGGCCTACTGCGTGACAAGGCAGCGTGCTACCTCGGGACCACAGCAGTGGATAACAACTTTAATTTTACTTATATTTAAAAACTAACTAACCAACTCATTGGCACTTTCGAACACATATGTTCATATGGTTTTATTTAGGAAGTAATATGGTTTGAGGTTCTTTTAATCAAGTTTTGTTTTAAGACTGGAAACATCTTATCTCAAATTAATGTTGATTTTATTCTACGACACATGTTTCGATATAATCTTCTAGAAGATGATATAGAAGATTATATCGAAACATGTTCGAGAATAAATCAACATTAATTTGAGGTAAGATGTTTCCAGTCACAAAAAACTTGACATATATTCATGGCCACATGGACATAAAATAAGCCTCTCCATACATCCCTACCTGAGCTAATATTTTACCAATCATTCCCTGTATAATGTACTTCCCTCAAATCATGGTTAATATTATTCTCTCACCTCATTCTTGGCCTATCTACTGGGCATTTTCCCTCGGATTTTACTTAACAATGATTTCCATGCTCCTTTTTCGTTTCCCCCCTTTTGTTGCCATATGACCTGCCTATCCACAGTCTATGACACATAACACTTTGGAAGCCTGCAGTGGTACTAGTACCACCACCGGACTCAAAGTGTTAACTATTCTTATTACATCTGGCTTCCCATAAAGATCATGCAGCACTGTTATGTATTGTTTATTATTTTCACTCCACCTCATACTTCATAAATCATAGAAGACCCTGGGTTTTCTTCACGTAATTTGTGACATTGTCCAATGCTGCGTCACGTTTCACAACTGACGTCCAACGGCCCTCTATCCTTCAGGATAAGACGCAGCATTGACAATGTCACAAATTACGTGAAAAACCCAGGGTCTGCTATATTTATGAAGTATGAGGTGAGTGAAATAATAAAACAATATTAAGAACCTCATAGTGTTATTTCCTATCTACATAACTTAATACTGTTATGTATCTTGGAACTTATTTCATCTCACCTTTCTGATTTTTTGTGCGTCCTCTTGTGATGGTGCAACAGTTTTTTAAATGCAATTCCATGACAGTCTTTAACTAGTCTTGCATTGTCAATCTTGTATGGTTCATTTCCACATTCTAAAATTTTACAATTCTGTAAAGAAGTTAAAAATTAATTTGTACAAAAAACTGAAGAAACAAAAACAGATTGAAGGTATAGAATTTTTATCAATCACCTCATATTCGTCGTATTTGACTATAAACTAGTTTCATGAAACATAGTTTCTTGTTCACAATCATCAGTATCGTCACAAACCGTTGTTCTGTCGTCTTGAAGAGCTGTCCTTCGCTCCTTCCATTGGCTAACTGAAAAACCTCGGAACCAGGTCATTCTCACCGGGAATTTCAAAGTTCATCAATTTCTTCTTTTCGCTCTTTTGAATGTAGATCTTTTGGTTTTGTATTTGTTTTAATAATTTAGCTTCTTTCTCGATAAGATGTTTTTCAGACCATGCATGGGCAGCCACTGCAGATTTTTCTACTTCCCCTTTTTCTTTTTCATAATTTTCTTTGTTCATTGGTATGTTCACTAATCTATGTGTCAAACTACTGAAAACTGCTTCTTTGTGAACTATGTGATTGAAGCCTGAAGCTTTTATGTAGTTATCTATATTGTTCTTGTTCTTTCTGTAAATTCTAAATTCTATCTTATTTTCTTCATTCCTTTTTAAGTGAGATCTAAAAATGGTATCTCTCCATTGATTTCCTTTTCCATAGTGAACTTTTATAGTTTGACTTTGAATGTTCAATAATTTTAATGCCTCATCCATCTGTTTAAGATTAACTATTGCAATTATGTCATCCACATATCTTGCATCAAAACTTGAAAATTAAACTATGTCCATTAATTATCTTGTGTTCAAAATTTCCCATGTATAGATTAGCTAAGAATGGAGATAAAGGGTTTCCCATCGAAAGTCCTGAATTTTGTTTATAAATCTTCCATTGTAGGTGAAAAACATATTATCGATACATAATTTAGTTTAAATTTTTTATTTAGACTATCTTTAGTTTTTCAACTTTACTATGGTAGTTATAGAAGTTTTGTTTATAATGAATGTAACTACATAATGTGAAAAAGTTTTATATATAAGTCGAATATAAAACTTTAACTAAATTATGTATCGATAATATGTTTTTCACCTACAATGGAAGATTCTATAAACAAAATTCAAGACTTTCGATGGGAAACCCTTTATCTCCATTCTTAGCTAATCTATACATGGGAAATTTTGAACACAAGATAATTAATGGACATCGTTTAATTTTCAAGTTCTGGTGCAGATATGTGGATGACATAATTGCAATAGTTAATCATAAACAGATAGATGATGCATTAAAATTATTGAACATTCAAAGTCAAACTATAAAGTTCACTATGGAAAAGGAAATCAATGGAGAAATACCATTTTTAGATCTCAACTTAAAAAGGAATGAAGAAAAAACTAAGATAGAATTTGGAATTTACAGAAAGAAGACACATATAGATAACTACATAAAAGCTTCAGGTTTCAATCACATAGCTCACAAAGAAGCAGTTTTCAATAGTTTGACACATAGATTAGTGAACATACCAATGAACAAAGAAAATTATGAAAAAGAAAAATAAACACAATCAACGTAGCCACGAAAAATGGTTTTGCAGTAAAAATGATACTCAAGAAAATAAACAAGTTCAAAAGACAAAAATTTATTAATCAAAGCACTCTTCTAAAAGTAAAAGAAGAAAATGTAAAATCCAGAAAATTCACATATCATCCATTAAAACACCACACGTTTCAAAAAATTTTTAAAGATTTCCACATAAGGTTAGCACCCAAAAATGACTACAGCATCAGTAGACTGATTAGACCTAATAAGAATGAGAAAATAAAAGAAGAAAAATCAGGGATTTATCAAATTAAATGTGAAGAATGTGAGAAATTCTACATAGGAAAAACTAAGAGAAATTTGAAAACTAGAGTGAAAGAACATCTCAGGAATGTCAAGAAAGGGGAAGTAGAAAAATCTGCAGTGGCTGCCCATGCATGGTCTGAAAAACATCTTATCGAGAAAGAAGCTAAATTATTAAAACAAATAGAAAAACCAAAAGAACTTACTGTTTGGGAAAAGATCTACATTCAAAAGAGCAAAAAGAAGAAATTGATGAACTTTGAAATTCCCAGTGAGAATGACCTGGTTTCGAGGTTTTCAGTCAGCCAATGGAAGGAGCGAAGGACAGCTCTTCAAGACGACAGAACAACGGTCGGGTGACGATACTGAGGATGGAACAGAAACTATGTTCCGAAACTAGTTTATAGTCAAATAAGAAGAACAATATGAGGTGAGTGATAAAAATTCTACCTTAATGAATATACCTCATAGTGAGAATTCCTAAAATAAGTAAGTATTTTTGTGTGTTTGTTGAGCAGTTTGTGGGTTGATGGGGGACATACCCCATTTAGATTTTCAAAACACAAACTATCCTGATTTTGAACTATGAACCTCCAATATGTCAGATATTAATTAACAACCATCATAAATTTTTGACTCACAAATAATAATATTTCATCTACACATCAAATTTAAACAAATTGGTCTTTAATTTAAAAAGCTAACTAAAATTAATTTAACTAACTTTAATCCTTTTGGTTAATAGTAAGATCACATTTTGGTTAGAAGTTAATATAGCACAAATTGTTCAAATAATATTTGAGTTTTTCTTCACATCAACAAACATCGGTCTTTAGTTTAAAAAAAAACTCACACTAAAATTATAATAATCCATCTGTCCAGCATTGGTTATTAGGTGACATTTTGGTTAGAATTTTTATATTGCTTCGATTACAAAATAAATTTAAATAAAATTGCGTGTGCCATCTTTACAAATACAAATATATGAATGTTGAGGATGCTATTATGATTCATCATAAATGTTATTTTATATTTTGTATCCATATTTCTATTTTTTCCTTTGCTAGAAACAAGTATTTTTTTATTATTAGGGATAATTTATCCTACATATCAAGAAAAATCTTGAAATTATTTTTTTAATTTTCCAAAAATTGAACCATATTATATAGGGGCTAATGAAAATCTTAGTTTTCCAATGTGGCTAATTATTATCCAAGAGCATTAAAGCATGTGCTATAGATCAGAAGTTCCAAGGTCGAATCTTGCTGAAACCCATGGTAAATGAGAGTTACATTTACAATACATAGTAAATACAGTTTGAATTGTGTAGACCAGCCTCCTGGCCCTAGTTGTTAGCATTTCTGACTCCGTTCATGAGGTCCCGGGTTTGATTCCCTGATCAAACCATAGGAATTTTTTTAAAGGGAATTATTCCTGTGATTGCCCATGGTCTGGAATTTAGGTTAAGAACTCTCCTGGCACTTCATTATCATTTATCATATCATCAGGGTAACATAACTCCACCTTCTAGGTGCCCCAACTTTAGAAGTGTGTTACAATCATGCCAATGCCAAGAGAGAACACCAGAATTGTCGAAATTACAACCTGTGGCACTGAATAAAAAAAGTTAGAATTGTATGAATAAGTAGAACTGATGTAGAAGTGGAAATAGAAAACAGAATTAAGGGAGAAGAGAAGGAGAAAGAGACAGACTTCTAGTAGCAAAAAAGTGGAATTACTTTTTTCTAAAAGAAGTTCAAATGAATGAGAAAGATGTCTATATTATTTCATTGTTCATACAATGTTTCTTCATAATTGACCAAATTATTCATCTAGTAGTTAGGTAACATCTCAGGCATAAAGGAGATAAAGCATTTTAAGAAACTACCACATATAGTTGGAAAATGATTAAATAGTGTTTTTATGGCATCATTTACAGTTTTATTGAGGGTTAAAGGTTTTTTGTTTTTTTATCTATTGTTATCTTTTAGAGCATCATAGATGCTTTAGGACTTGTTCAGATTACAACCTATATATAAATAACAATATAAAAGATAACACATACAGAAATATATAACGAAAACTATTTACATTGCAACTAAAATACACCAAATATCAAGAGGCAGAACTTTCACAAGAAAAGATAATGAAGCAATTTCAATCAATTTTTTTTTTTACTTACTTACTTACTTACTTACTTACTCACTGGCACTATCGAACCCGAAGGTTCATGGCCGCGCGGACATAAGCTCTCCATACATCCCTATCCCGAGCTAATGCTTTCCAATCATTCCCTGTATAATCTACTTCCCTATCCAAATCATAGTTAATGTTGTTCTCCCACCTCATTCTTGGTCTACCAACTGGGCGTTTTCCTTCTGGCTTTCCTACAAGAAGCTTCCATGCACGTCTTTCATTCCCCATATGCGCAACATGTCCTGCCCATCGCAGTCTATGAGACTTAACTGTTCTTATTATATCTGGCTTCCTATAAATACCATGTAGTTCATTGTTATGTAGTCTTCTCCATTCACCTGTCTGTTCATCTCTCTTTGGTCCAAAAATTTTCCTAAGAACTTTATTCTCAAATACTCGTAATCTCCTTTCCTCCCTTAAAGTAAGAGTCCATGTTTCGCACCCATATAATATAATTGGTAGAATAATAGTTTTATATATCTTCAGCTTAACGTTTTTTGAAAGGAGTTGGGACATCAAAAGTCTCTGCAATGCATAATAGCATGCATTTCCAGAATTGAGCCTATGTTCAATTTCTTTTTGCATCTCATTCCTATTTGTGATTATTGTTCCTAGGTATTTGAATTCAGCCACTTCCTCAAAATTTCCCTCATTTGTCATTAGCTGTCCATTTCCATTATATACTGAAATTTCTACGGTGTGACCATATATTTAGTTTTACTGATATTTATTTCCAGTCCTAATTTCTTAGTGTTACTCAATAGTGTGTGCGTGTTGGCCTTTAGTATCTCCTCGCTATCGGCCAGTAGTACTACACATCATCAGCATAAACTAACAGCTTATTAATACCATTGAGTTGTAAGCCTTCCTCATTCTCTAAAGATTTAATGGCATGCTCTAGTACAAAATTAAATAGTAGAGGAGATAGTGCATCTCCTTGCTTTCAACCCATTCTGGATTTCAAAAGTGTCTGAAAACTGTTTGCCTACACGCACCCTACTCTTTGTTCCATTTAGACACATTCGTATAAGTCTAACTAACTTTTTAGGAATTCCAAACTCCAGCAGGATATCTATATAACTTCTCCCTCTTAATTGAATGATATGCTTTTTTGAAGTCTACATATAGTTGATGTACAGTACCATTATATTCCCATTTCTTCTCTAAAATCTGTCTTATATACTGAAAATCTGATCTGTTGTAGACCTGTTTCTTCTAAATGCACATTGGTGATCTCCTAGAATGTCATCAATATAGGGAGTAAGTCTACTTACTAATATATTTGTTAGAATTTTGTACGAAGTTGAGAAAGTAATGAGATGCCCCTGTAGTTGTTGCAATCAGTTTTATCTCCTTTCTTATAAATTGGTATGATAATTGATTCCTTCCATTCATCTGGAAGAGCTTCTTTTTCCCAAATCATACTAAGCAACCAGCGTATCTTGTCCATCAATTTTTTCTCCCCCTGATTTTATCAGTTCTGCTGGGATCTCATCTGAACCTGATGCTTTATACATCTTCAATTTTTCAATCGCCATTTCAACCTCTAATGCACTTGGTTCTGCGACTAGCATTTCTGCTGTCTGTAACTTATCCTCCTCAATGTCCTGTTCTGTATGTACATTTAATAGCTGATTAAAGTAACCTTTCCATCTATTTAATATACTCCTAGAATCTGCAATCATATCCCCATTTTCATTCCGAATTATGTTTGTTCTAGCCTGAAACCCTTTCTTCTCTATACTAATTCCCTGATATAATTCTCTAATGTTCCTATTTTTTGCATTCATTTCAAGATCATTAATCTTCTCTCTCAAATATTCCCTCTTTTTACTCTTTAGTAACTTGGTGGTTTCCCGTCTAACACTACCCAATTGCTCTAAATTTACCTCATTTGGCTCGTGCAACCATTTCATTTTTGCTAGCTTTCTTTTCTTTACAAGTGTCGACACATTCCTCATCAAACCATTTCTTGTTTTGCCTCTTTTTTAAAACAGCCAATGCTTTCTGATGCTGACAATTTAATAGTATCTCTTATTGCCTCCCATCTTTATTTATACCAGTTTCTTCTTCTTCGTTTGCCACATTGCCATCTGAAGATTCCAGTACTTCAAATCTATTAGCAATTTTGATTTGGTATTCTTCCGCATTTCATCATTTTTCAAGTTTTTAATTCATATTTAACTTACAATTTTAAATTTAGGTATCCACACATGCTTAATGTTATGTGAGACAATAAAATGTTCTTTACATCAAGCTTAAATTGTCTGTCCTTAAGAAGTTTAATATTGGAAGGGAGATGATTATATAGATTACTACCTCTGTTAATACTTTTGGTAAGCCTGGTGACAATTTAGATGTATATTTATTACATATTCTAGTATTATGTTCATGTAAATCTGAATTTATTTTGAAGAGTTTAAATTGTTATGAATAAAGCAAACTGATTCTAAAATGTAAATACGGAAGGAACAGGTAATATTTCAGTTTATGCTATGTAAAATTATGTATGATATACCTTGATTAAACTGGAATTTAATTTTTAATGCATGTTAATTCCTGAAGAAATTTAAATATAAAAAGTAAAATATTTTAATTAAAACTATAGGCAAGGAACAAGAACATATAAACAAATTCAAGTAATGTATGCTCATAGATTTTGTAAAGCTCTATTATGAAGTACTACTTTTTAAAGACATATTAAACACAATGACCTTGTTTTCACAAATAAATCACACAAATTAAAATAAATTACACAGACTACTGTGAAAACTCAAAATTTGAATATTACAATACTGTACTAGTACTCTTCTCTATAATATTCTTCTTGATTACATAACGCACTTTCTGGCAACAATAACACACAAAAAAAACAATAAAGAATGTTGTTTGTTTGCAGAAACAAATGATCAAATGATTTCTATTTGTCATTTTTATTTGATAAGTTTTCATTGCTAGAGTTTTAATATTGTAATAAGCAAACTGTAATTATGATGGAACTTACCTCTAAACATTTTTGTGCTATATCCTTGTAATGTCTTAAACTTTCTGTTGTACGCAAAAGATCAGCCACTAGCCTCTCTACTAATGGAAGAGACTCAATAATAAGGCTTGTTGATATCCTAGGTCATCTAAATGATTACGGAGGACTCTTATAACGATGTTCAAGTAATCCTGAATCCATTTTGGAGTCTGTTAAAGGTATTTCTAGAAAATATACATAACATAATAAATGTGAGACTTCTATAATAATTACAAGTTAAAACAGCTATTCTAGGGCAAATAAAATTAATTAATTGTGGAATAATTTAATAATAACATATGCTACAAAAAATGGACAAATTTAAAGTCAGGATGAATGTTTGTAAGTCAGCTTTTTAAGTTTAGAGTGATATGGATTATTTATTTAGTTTTTAGTGTAATACCTGTAAGTTGTACTCATTTTTCTTAGCTATTTCCAACTTTACATACAGGGTGAGTTTTAATTACACCGACAAACTGCAGGGACTGATTCCTGACGGTAAATGGAGGAAAAAATGTCTCATGAATAAGTGTCCATAAATGCATCATTGCCACGGTAGATGGCACTGACAAATGGCAATTCTCTCAGCCCTATTGCATGCCTGCTAGATCACCGACTTAAACCCCTGGATTTTTACCTCTGGGGGCATCTGAAAAGCATTGTGTATGATGAACCAGTTCCTGATGTGCATACCCCTCAACAGCATGTCCACGTCGCCTGTGACGCTATTTGGAGAGAAGCCGGAACATGCAAAAGAGTGAGGCAATCCATGATAAGATGTGTGAACATGTGCATTGCATCCCAGGGAGGCCACATTGAACATCTGTTGTGACGTGGATGCAATTATGCTATGTACTGAGTGCTGGGACGATTTGTTGTCATTGTAAGCACATCATTCAATTCTGGACATATGTTTATAGACTTTTTGACCTTTTTCCTTCAATTTAGCCAAGAATCAGTCCCTGAAGTTTGTCGGTGTAAGTATTTATCGTTCACCCTGTATTGTTAATATGGAATATTTCAGGTCGTTATTTACATGCTGCTAAAATAATTTATGCAGTTTTTATATTTTTATTCTATTTTCTGATTACTTCAAAGTGATATTTGCACTAGAATCCCAAATAAAGCTAAATTTATCTATTCATCTTCTGGTAAGCTGATGGATAAAAATGTTATATCTGTTCACTAATTGACATAAGAAGAGTCAGTGTGTACTGTACTCATCTCTGAATCTGAGATTTGTGAAAGGGAAGTAAAGTAAAGCTTGTGAACCCTTGCCATAGATTTATGGCACACGACAGATCTCAGACCTCAAATAAGGCATCAGAGCGACATTCTTCAGCCTTTTCACACTGAGCTTTGAATTAGGACACTAATTAGGCCCCTGCTTAAGATGTGAATTAACTATATTAAAAAAAGCCAGAATCTGAGCATATGAGCTAGGTCTTTACACATATTATGTTATGCACATCATATGATTTGTATTTCTTCACTCCCTCCTCCATTTTTTTAAATTTGATCTGCAACAATAAACTTAAATAAATAATGATTATGTTAGAAAGAAAAATTAATGCTCAAACTGGGACTCGATCCCCAGATTTCTGATTCTATGCATCAGTATAATACCAGTTATGCCATTCAAGCAACGATATGAATATCAATATTCTTTCCACTTATACAATTCTCTTTCATCTGAAGGCTGATAGCCATCACTACCAACAATGCCATCTGATGACTTCTATTCAAAGTATTGTATTGAGATTTATACGAGGGTGGATCAAATATAAACCGGTATTTGTATCTGGAGGCTCTGGTAGCAAACTGCAAAGGTGCAGTTTGGAGGGAAAGTTGGTGGGGGTGTCTGGAGTAGGGATCTTGATGTGTCACACTCCGAAGAGCAGCCGCTTGCTTCAGTATGCCATGAGCAAGCAAGGGGTACACACGTCTGTTGCACAATGCATTATTATTAAGTTTTTGGCGAAAGAAGGCACTAAACCTTCTGAAATTTTGAGAAGGCTCCATGCGCAGTTCAGGGAAGCAACTCTTTCGAAGATGCAGGTGTATGACTGGTGCAAAAAAATTTTAGCGGGCCGGGATTCAGTGGAAAATGATCCCCACCAAAGACGGCAACGAACAAGCATCACTGCAGACAACATTCGTGCTGTATGGGACCTTATTGAGGAGGATCGGCAGGTAACAACTTCTGAAATTGCTTCACACGTTGGAATAAGCTTCGGAAGTGTTCAAGCCATCATCAGTGATGAACTCAAATTCCGAAAATTGTCTGCCAGGTGGGTTCCTCGGCTCCTCAGCCAGGAACAAAAAATTTGACGAAAAAACTGACGAAAATGCATTGGACACCTCTGGAAACATCCTCCTTACAGTCCAGATTTGTCACCCTGTAACTACCATTTGTTTGGGGCCACTGAAAGAAGACCTGGGAGGAAGGCAGGTTGGGTGACAATGCAGCGGTAGAGGAGTTATGCGCAACTGGCGTGACTACACGTCTCTCCTCATTCTTCAAGGACGGCATCAAAAAGTTGCCAACTCGATGGCAAAAAGTGTGTTGGAAATGCAGGAGACTATGTAGAAAAAATGAGGTGGTGGTTTTGTATTTTTTTGTTAATTCAATAAAATTGTAAACAATAATTCCGGTTTATATTTGATTCACCCTCGTACATTACTTTTAAGCAGTAAAGCTTCATAATGATTAGTTAGTTTTGTATTTTATTTAATGGCACTCTTTAATAGTTCAGAGGAAAGCAAATCAAATCTGTGGATAAACGGACTAACAAATTTTGCTCAGAAGCTTATTTTAGGCTTGAGGATCTTTTACAGACCATAAAACTACGATATGAGACCCATGGTTTTATCTCTCTTCTGAAGGAAACCATGTTCTGGATTATTATATCGTTAAAAATGCATCAACTCCAGTCAGGTTTAAACTTGTGAATCTCAGAACCACAGGCAAGTATATGGTAACTACTAACCCACCAGTACTGAAAAATGAATAAGTTCATAACAAATGATAGGGAGTAAGTTTATGTAGAACAAGGTTTGAGCCAACAAAATGAAGTTAATTTCTTGAGATATGGCTTGGAATTAAATGTGAATGTTGGTAACACCTATTCCACCACCATCTACCGGAAGTTACATTAAGCATTTGCGTTGTCTCACACAAGTGCACTGCAATTCTGTAGAACTTCATTCACAATATTTGCATAATTATATAAATATTTGAAAACCGTAAGAAATGTTTAAAGAATCCTTGCAAAATGTTTAAAAATAGTACAAAGCGTTATTATAAATGGTAAAAATCAGGGTTTACTAAAACCCACTCACCCAAAAAAATCCTGAGTGGGTTTTTTTTAAAGACCACTTAAAAAATCCACCCAACTACCCAAAAAAAAGCCCACTTCTGAACTTAATTATTTTTAACACTGTTTGTTAAAAAATAATTATTAGTCAAGATACTAAAAAGAGAAATAAATAGTCCAACCAAATAATAAAGATAAATTATTCTTTCAACCAGTATATTTAATTCACAACATACAACTGTTATTAAAGTAGTAACAAATACTTAAATTTCTAAATCAGAGTCACACTCTTCAACATCATATTCTTTAATTCGTCCTTATTATTAAGATATCTGTGCACTTTTACTGAGTTTTAACTTTTCACATCCCAACCTGTTATGCACTTTCAACCAAATTAAACCAAAGGTTGAAAACACTCGTTCTATTGATGCTGAATGAGCCATTCAAAAAGTTACAGAAAGCTTTAATGTTCTCATTTGTAGAACATTTCTCCAAAATACTCCACCACTGGGCAGAACTAAAGCTCTTTATTACACCATCCGCAAACACTGATGGTGGATATATTATCTTTATTTTAAAGGGCTAAAAATGGTACAAGCCATTCAGGGTGTTTGCTTGTCAACCAAAACTCAGCCTGATTTTCTTGATCTGAAGACAAGCATTTTCCTACATATTTAGGATTCATCGTATTTGCGAGATAGTGTATTGGCAAAACAGCTTCACTCATCCTAAGTTGAATACTGTCTTTATGCGTTTGAAGATCAGCACATTCTGTTAAGTCTATCCAAAGTTCCACAGAATCAGAAATATTAGTTTTTTCAGCTTGCATGCGATCAAATCTTTTTCCAATCAATTTCGGCTGTTCTGCATATGCAAAAACATTTTGTAACTAAGTATATTTTCCAAAATTTGGGTAATATTTTCTGGAATTTCAGTATGTTTTTCTTGATGTATTTCTACATATTTAGGATAATTTTTAACAAACATGTTTAAACAGTCAAACTGGGAATTCCAGCATGTAGCATTTGGGGTCTATGGCATTAAACCCGGTTTTTTTTGGGGTTTTATTAAAAAAATCCAAAATAACCTATATGGGCTAGGTTTTTAAAAACCTGGGTTTTTTGAAACCCTGCTAAAAGTGTGTAGTATAACAGTGGCATAAGAATTTTGTATGGAAAATTGTGAGCAACAAATACTAGATTTGAGCCAGGCATCCTATCCCAAGAATCCATTTACATTAGAGGGCAAGGGTTAGAAAATGGGCAAATTAATGTTTTTTTTAGAGCAATTAAACCCAGTGGGTACAACTAGGACATGACACACTAACACCACCCAAACCTAATGTTGAGATTTTAAAAATCCCTTACCCCACCAGGAATCGAACCCAGATCGCCAGAGTGGAAGGTAGGGACTCTACCGACTATGCCACAGTGACAGTGGGCAAGTTAGTATTACTTTAACCCTTAAATTAAAAATGTATCCTATGGATACATTGATTTAATTTATTTAATATTGTTTTTAGATCAATAGAAAAACAAGGAATAAAAATAACTTAAATTTATGTCAAATTACGCAATAATGTATAATAATAACACAGTTTTTACATGAATTTATTTTCGTTGCAGTCCGGAACATTTACATAACTGGCACGAGAAAATATTGTATTGACAATTTAAGGGTAAGCAAGTTAGGGTGAGAAAATGGGCGAGTTAGTACATAGTACACCAGATAAGTGTTCACTTGTTTATTAGCGTGTTTTTGTGATAAATTGACTACATGGTCTGAGCAATGACTAATACACATTTTACATTGCAAATATGCTGAATTTAGGTGACTTTAAGCCCGACTTCTCACTTGATTTTAAGGCATTTCTCACATTTTTTGGGGGGAAAAAAATCAACATAATTATATATTTCTCTCAGGTAACTCACATACTGCAACAATATTTTTTTTAATTTATATCGGTGGCATGTTTCCTCACCCTAAATTTCCCATTTTGCTCACCTAACGAAAAAAGAAAAAAAAAAGAAGAGGGCTCAAGTTTAGAATATTTTTACCTTTGATTTTCAATACTACATTCTTGTTGAGGCTCTACAGGTGAATTCCTCGGTGATAGAACAGCCGAAAATTTACATTTTGTAATCAGTTCAAAATTTGTTTTTAAAGGAAAACAATAATTTCATCAAAAAAAACACATAACTTAACCTTAAATGTACATAACCTCAATTACTTTACTTCATATTAATGTAATCAAACAAGTCTTGCGGTTTTCCTCTTAATTTAATGCATACTACATAATTCGGAGTCTAACATTTCTAATCATGGGATTATACTTTTAACCAGCGTGCTTCAAATACGCCGGGAAAAATATCAAGAAGCAAATTTAATTTTAAACCACTCACTTAACGTCACTTCAGCACCGTTCATAACAAAACAATGGGCGCATTCAGCTGCCAATAAAGCGCTCTAGCGCTTTAGCAAAAATGGCTGCCATTTGCAGCGGAAATTTAAGGAGTTTGTTGAATGGACCGCTGCATGCAGCTATACCGCAAATTTAAATTTGTTCATTGGCTCATTACTCATATTACTACGCGAGATGATGAATTGAAATTAATCATAATGCTAATAGGGTTATACAGATTTTACGATTTTTTTTAATGTATGTAATTTATGAAATCGACGAATAGATCGTTTAAAATAAAATATTATTATAACGAGAAAATTTGTATTTTTTTAATTATTAATATATCAGGCGGCTCCGTGACGCAAGCGATTAGACGCTCGCCTCTCACCGCTGGCTTCTCGAGAACCTTATTTATAGTGTTTATTATTAGTTTAATAATATTATTTGTGTTTTAGTAAGAGTAGCTTTTTTTAACTTGGTTAGTCTCGGTCATTATAAGTAGATTTTGTAGTAGTGGGAGGAAACGGAATCTACGGCATGTTCTTTCAGGGTTTCTCCCATTTTCCCCTACCACAATTTTATTCCACCTTTCCCCATTTTCATAACATCCATTCGTTCATCAGATGTAGTCAGCCTGCACCCTAGTTAATTACAGACCTCTATAAATATAGGGGCTTAATCTAATCACTTGATCTGACCCTGATTTGGACACAACTTGATATTATTTTATTATATTTAAACATCACTCCTGCGAATTCCCTATGTGATGCATATATTGCTCCTTCATCATCACATAACACATATATTTAATAACCACACTAAAAGTATTGCCAGGTGGGCTGTAGGGTAAATTTTATTCAATTGTTCAGCCTTTTATTCATGTGATTTCTTACATAATATTTGACACTTTTAGGTCTATATTTAAATCTATGAGGAATAGGGGTTACACTAGAAAATGCAGGAAGTACAGGCATATGTGCAAAATTAATGGTATGTGGTGCAAGACATGACCTAAGTACAAGCAACCAAACAATTGTATAAAGGAAGGCATCATTTGTATTTTTTAAACCTCAAACATACTTCATCTTTATTTTAAATTTGTCAAGGAATAGGAATGAAAACAAAGAAGAATATTAATTTATAATAATTTAAATAGTTTTCTTAATAATTAATTTTTTTGCATCATCTGATAATATTAATTACTTATAAGAGTAACTACCATAATATTTATGGCTAAAATAAAACCAAAACATTATATGTAATTTTCCAACCATATATGTGAAATTCTGTCATAACAGCAGTTAATTATAGATAACCTCTCACTCACCATACTTAAAGACATTATTTAATATAATTCTAACATTAGCAATGCCACTTTCTTAGTAAAGTTAAGTGCTACACTAAATAGTATATCACTGAATTATTTATAATACATGAAAAACATTTACCCCCAAGATTAATGGTAATATACAGTGAATAGCAATATCTCCATACGATGAGACTAACATGCATTTGAATTAAAAGATATAACACCACATTTCATTTTATGATAAATTGGGAATTAATGCGAAAATTATTCATACCGGTTCAAGTAACGCTCTCAGTATCTCAATGATAGGACATAGTATATAAAGTTGGAGATTAAATAATAATGGATCAGCTGTGATTAAAATCCCATACTGAGTGCAAAATTTTCTGTTAATACATTAACCAACTCTAGCTGTAATTTAAATTTTATTCATGCACATCACACTGAGTATTTGTATCTTCACTGGTCAAATTTAGATAAGAAAACTAGAATATTGTAATATTTGAATTAAAGTTATGGCTGATACTTCACAAAGCTCTTTATTCAGAAAAGATTACAAACATAAGATACACAGTTCATCTCTTTGGCCATTACACAAATTTCTTATTGTGTTGCACATTTAAAGAATAGTACAAATGTTCGTTTTATCTGTAGAGAAAATTGGTTCGACAACCACTGTAGCACTTCCAGAAATGACCCATGAACACAATCATACTATTCTAATTTATTTCATATATCTTGAAAACAAAAATTATAATTAACTTGGCACCAGGTATTAGCGAATGAATCATCTGCGGATACAATTTTCATAATAAAAACATTCACTCGTCAATAACACAATGATTTGCATGAAAAGAGGTTATTTAATCGTAAATTCTTGATCTTGATAATAATCTTAAAATTATCACTGTCTTTAGTTTTACTTAATATATCACTTATGTTCGTCTAAAACGATTAGCCACCTCGAATAACTCATATATTAATGTCCAGACATAAATAACACAACATTTGTACATAAAATATAAATTGTTTATGGACAAAGACGCCATGTTTAAACTGAATGAACCGGCCAATCACAATGGATGCAGCGGTTTTTTTCTATCTGCAGCCTACTTTTACTTCGCTGCAGTAGCTGCAAGTCCGCTAGAGCGCTTTATTGCCCTCCTGAATGGTATGCCTGCAGATAAAGCGCTTTTGGCTACTGAATGCCCCCAATTACAAGGTGCGTTAATGGTATCTTTACCTTGTCGTGGTGGAGTGGCTTGTGTGCTTAAATGATCCTGAGAGCTATGCCGGCGGTAGCATTGCTGCCGATAGGGTTACCCATGCCGGACTGGTCGAAGGTGATAAGCCAGACGAAATAAGTACCTTGGTCGAAAGAGTGACGATCTTTCACCGTAAAAATACAACCGTCAAGAAATGCGGACATGGGTTCTACTGGGGTAAAATTTTCCGGAGGTCAAATAGTCCCCCATTCGGTTCTCCGGGCGGGGACTACTTCAGGGAACCCATGCCAAAGGCTCAAACACAGGGACATGTTCCTAGGAACATGGAATGTTAGGACTTTATACAATAGCGGGGCACTAGAGATATTAACGCGGGAATTGGATAAATCGCCCTTGGATATAGTCGCTTTACAGGAAGTTAGGTGGCCAGGAGAAGGTAGTCAGGAATCAGGAAGCTTTGCATTATACTATGGGGGTGCAGAAAGACCTGCATTTGGAACGGGTTTTTTAGTCAGAAGGAGGATCCTATCCGCTATCCGAGATATTAAGTTTGTTAGTGATAGGATATCATACATAATTCTAAAGGGTAAACGACATGATTTTATAATTGTAAATGTACATGCCCCCACAGAAGATAAAGATGACAAGATCAAGGATGAGTTCTATGACGAATTAGAATGCTTATTTGATAGCCTTTCACGATATCATATGAAAATTGTCTTAGGAGATTTTAATGCAAAAGTGGGGCGGGAAGATATATTCAAACCAACAATAGGCAAATTCAGTCTTCATGAAGATAGTAACGACAACGGGGTTAGATTAGTCACATTTGCCACATCAAAGAATCTCATTGTTAAGAGCACAACATTTCAGCATAAGGATATTCATAAATACACCTGGACGTCCCCAGATGGAGAAACTCGGAACCAGATAGATCATGTATTAGTGGATAAACGCTGGCACAGTAGCATCATCGATGTTAAATCAGTTAGAGGGACAGACTGCAATTCGGATCATCATCTGGTCAGAGTGAAAATCAGACAACGGCTATCGCTTATGAGAGGAACAAACGCTAAAGATGATTCTGTAAAATATGAATTAAAAAACTTGAAAAATGATGAAATGCGGCAAGAATACCAAATCAAAATTGCTAATAGATTTGAAGTACTGGAATCTTCAGATGACAATGTGGCAAACGAAGAAGAAACTGATATAAATAAAGAATGGGAGGCTATAAGAGATACTATTAAATTGTCAGCATCAGAAAGCATTGGTTGTTTAAAAAAGAGGCAAAACAAGAAATGGTTTGATGAGGAATGTGCCGACATCGTAAAGAAAAGAAAGCTAGCAAAAATGAAATGGTTACACGAGCCAAATGAGGTAAATTTAGAGCAATTGGGTAGTGTTAGACGGGAAACCACCAAGTTACTAAAGAGTAAGAAGAGGGAATATTTGAGAGAGAAGATTAATGATCTTGAAATGAATGCAAAAAATAGGAACATTAGAGAATTATATCAGGGAATTAGTATAGAGAAGAAAGGGTTTCAGGCTAGAACAAACATAATTCGGAATGAAAATGGGGATATGATTGCAGATTCCAAGAGTATATTAAATAGATGGAAAAGTTATTTTAATCAGCTATTAAATGTACATACAGAACAGGACATTGAGGAGGATAAGTTACAGACAGCAGAAATGCTAGTCGCAGAGCCAAGTGCATTAGAGGTTGAAATGGCAATTGAAAAATTGAAGATGTATAAAGCATCAGGTTCAGATGAGATCCCAGCAGAACTGATAAAATCAGGGGGAGAAAAATTGATGGACAAGATACGCTGGTTGCTTACTATGATTTGGGAAAAAGAAGCTCTTCCAGATGAATGGAAGGAATCAATTATCGTACCAATTTATAAGAAAGGAGATAAAACTGATTGCAACAACTATAGGGGCATCTCATTACTTTCAACTTCGTACAAAATTCTAACAAATATATTAGTAAGCAGACTTACTCCCTATATTGATGACATTCTAGGAGATCATCAATGTGCATTTAGAAGAAACAGGTCTACAACAGATCAGATTTTTAGTATAAGACAGATTTTAGAAAAGAAATGGGAATATAATGGTACTGTACATCAACTATATGTAGACTTCAAAAAAGCATATGATTCAATTAAGAGGGAGAAGTTATATAGTATCCTGCTGGAGTTCGGAATTCCTAAAAAGTTAGTTAGACTTATACGAATGTGTCTAAATGGCTCAACGAGTAGGGTGCGTGTAGGCAAACAGTTTTCAGACACTTTTGAAATCCAGAATGGGTTGAAGCAAGGAGATGCACTATCTCCTCTACTATTTAATTTTGTACTAGAGCATGCCATTAAATCTTTAGAGAATGAGGAAGGCCTACAACTGAATGGTATTAATAAGCTGTTAGTTTATGCTGATGATGTAGTACTACTGGCCGATAGCGAGGAGATACTAAAGGCCAACACGCACACACTATTGAGTAACACTAAGAAATTAGGACTGGAAGTAAATATCAGTAAAACTAAATATATGGTCACACGTAGAAATACATTATATAATGGAAATGGACAGCTAATGACAAATGAGGGAAATTTTGAGGAATTGGCTGAATTCAAATACCTAGGAACAATAATCACAAATAGGAATGAGATGCACAAAGAAATTAAACATAGGCTCAATTCTGGAAATGCATGCTATTATGCATTGCAGAGACTTTTGATGTCCCAACTCCTTTCAAAAAACGTTAAGCTGAAAATATATAAAACTATTATTCTACCAGTTATATTATATGGGTGCGAAACATGGACTCTTACTTTAAGGGAGGAAAGGAGATTACGAGTATTTGAGAATAAAGTTCTTAGGAAAATTTTTGGACCAAAGAGAGATGAACAGACAGGTGAATGGAGAAGACTACATAACAATGAACTACATGGTCTTTATAGGAAGCCAGATATAATAAGAACAGTTAAGTCCCGTAGACTGCGATGGGCAGGACATGTTGCGCGTATGGGGAATGAAAGACGTGCATGGAAACTTCTTGTAGGAAAGCCAGAAGGAAAACGCCCAGTTGGTAGACCAAGAATGAGGTGGGAGAACAACATTAACTATGATTTGAGGGAAGTAGATTATACAGGGAATGATTGGAAAGCATTAGCTCAGGATAGGGATGTATGGAGAGCTTATGTCCGTGCGGCCATGAACCTACGGGTTCGATAGTGCCAGTGAGTAAGTAAGTAAGTTAAGTTAGTTGATTTGTTGAATCTCATGGCACTTGTGTTTTGATTAAATATGTACGAAACTACAATGAGACAGATAAATATCTAAAGTTTTCATTAAGAAAAGCATTGTCAATACTTATTGAAAATATTTTTTCATTGTGAATGAAGTGCAATTGACATATTTATTAAATATTTTTTGTTAGTTTACATTCAAACGTGTTTTTTTTTCCCTGAAAAGTTTCAAAAAAGTCTTAATGCTTCACAATGCATTTCAGCTGTGAGCTATTCAATTTAAGTCAGGCACACTTGTTCTTCAGGAGAAATTTACAGGATTAAAATGCATGTAGGATGTGGTATTGCAAAATGTAACAATATTGCAGTGAAATCAAATGTACCCTTAAAAATTCGGACATATCAACATTGATAAACAGTGCATGTGGCATATTAATGAATACCAGTACTGATAATCATCTTTGCAAATGTCCAGGGACAACTGGAAGTGTCAAGGGAAAAAAATCTGTCCTGTATAAGTGGCCTTTACATTCAAATGTAAGTTATAAATAACTTATTAATTGCTAATTGTTCACTTGTATTCATTAGATCAAGAGCACTATTATCATCATCATCATCATCACTCCAGGGATTAGGCAATTGCCCGTTCCGACTTCATAATGCATCAGCCCAATGTCTTCTAGGTCTTCCAACATCACGCCTTCCTCTTGCTTGATAATTTCTTGCTAACAATGGATATCTCTCCTTACTCATTCCATCCATGTGATCAATCCTTTCTGTCTGTAATTCGTGACTTTATCCAATATTATGTAACTTTAATAACATAATGTTGTAAAAGAATAAAATGAGACTACTTTTCATGGAGTAACTCCAGAATATGAGAGCATGCTATAATAAAATCACCTAATATTTGAGTTTTACTTCACATATGAACTTTAGACTTAAAAAAAGCTAACTTATTCTAACCTTATATTTGTTTGTATAACAGGCCAAGAAATTAATTCAACAATCTTATATAGATATATAATATATATATATATACATATATCATTTAAATATATGATATAAATATATATCATATAAATAAATATATATATAATATATCATATATAAAATCATCCGGCCATCATCATCATCCTTATCATTATTATCATCACCATCCTTCATGGGTGTGGAAAGCAACGGGAAGTTACCACATCTATAATTCCCTAGTAAAGCTGCAAAGCATAGCATGAAAATGCTATGACTGCAGTGAAAGACCTGCCCTTGGGCAGAATTACTATGGATGGATATATATATATATATAGTATATTAGGATTTTTATGCATTACTTTCTGATGGGAGGGAGCTGGCCTACCGCATCAACCCCCAGCCTGGAGGACCAGGTTTTTTTTTTCAGGTGTCCATCCTTAGATCAGTTGCTTTCACTACAGCTATGAGCCTGATCTGCCCTTTAGGAAGAATTTGTCAGAAAAGATAAATGAAATGAATCCCTCTGCCTCAAATACCATCGGGGTCAGAAAACAACAAGTGTTCAGTCCAGAGAGACTGGATACGAAAGATAAAAAAGAGATCATCATCTGCTTTCATGGATTAGGTCTGTTGACCCGTTCGACTTCAAACCCATCTCTTTCTAGGTCTGCCCACATCTCGGGTGCCTTTAGGTTGTATTTTGTTATTTGTTTTGGATATCTATCTTCATTTATTCTGTCTATGTGTTGCTTCCATTTTTGTCTATGTGTATCTATTTTATCAGTTATTGCAAATATTTCAAGTTCCTGTCTTATTTCTGTGTTCTTGATTCTGTCTTCCTTAGTGCACCCTTTAACAGATCTCAAAAATTTCAATTCTGCCGCCGTTATCCTACTTAGATCTTGTTTTTTATGTATCCAGGCTTCTGATCCATAGAGCAGTACCGGTACTGCCAATGTTTTATAAAATTTCAATTGGGTCTCTCTTGTTGTTTTATTATTTAGTGATTGTTTTATCGTACCACATATTCCCTGGAATTTTGCTATTTTATTAGTTATCTAAAAAGAGATATGGTATGGAAATGGAGGTAATACCATGTTGGTCAATATCTCACCATGCTGACCAGTGCAATTGATGAGCAGCCCATCCCGTCTGTTCACCACTAAGTTATACGTATAAGTTATATGGTTACTAACAGCTGCACCACGTAAAGTTGGGATTGCATTATATTAAATCTCAGCAATTAAGATGGTACGGACATATCCAGCAAATGGAAGAGGATCGGCTACCAAAATCTGTTTTGGAATGGAAACCTGAGGGAAGACGAGGCAGAGGAAGACCTAAAACCTCCTGGAGTTAGGGAATATGTTTATACATGAAGGAGAAGAAACATACAGTCAGGAGATTGGATGGACCGACAAAATTGGATATTAGGAATCAGATGATTGTCAAAGACATTAATCAACCGATGATCTATATATATATATATATATATATATATTTTTTTTTTTGTCTAGCATAAATTGTTAGATAGATCACATTTTGGTTAGCTTTTTTGCCCCTTATTCTGGAATATAGCCCTTTTGTGTATTGTTCAATTTAGTAAATAATTTATATATGGAGCCTTTCCCTTTTAGGTACCAGTACTTTACCTGATTTGTTGAATGTAGATAGTATATCAGTCATATATTTAAAAAGCTAACAAAAATTATTGATAAGGGGGCTCAACTATAAAATAATTTTCATTTGATTTTCCATACTATATTCTTGTATTTCTATTACTCTACATATTTCTTCTGTCTCTACTAACATTTGTGCTATTTTAAACACTTTACAATTATACTTATAACATTTTTTAAAATTATTAAATATATATTTACGTATGGAATGATTCTTCAAAGTTCTACAGAACTGCAGGATGCACATGTGCAAGATGCGTGAAGTTTAATATAACATCCATAAGATGCCGGTAAAATCGGTCTTACCAACAATTGCAATTAATTCCACCATAGTTCAATAAATTAACTTAATTTTATTAGGTTAGGTTAGTGTACACTTCAGTAAATAATATGAATGTACTTTATTTTCTTACGTTAGAGAATTTATTGCACAAGTTGGTCATATCAATTTTACAGCATCTGGTTCTATCTAGCAACAACTCTATAAGTTTTACAGGATTTCATAGATATGTGGTTCCACCTAAAGCCAACTCTATAAACATATGCACATGCGTACTGTTTTTCTGTAGGACTTATAAAATTTATGGTCAAAATCAAACTCTAGTTTTCCAATAAGGGGCCCATAAAAATTGCAGGAGGCCAGTGCTTTCTCAGTTATGATACTGATAACACATTTTTAGAAAATTACAAACTGCATCCAGGAATAGAAAATGGATAATCTTAGAGCTGGAAGCATTCTCTATATTTTATAACCTTGTAATGTAGAGTATATTGGTACATGAGTTCCAGAGATTCATTAATTAATATATGCAGATGTTAATAATATTCTTCTTAGATGTTATAGTTTTAATTTAGAAAGAAACATTAATGTTGTTCCAGTCCGAACTCTATTTTTTCTTTCTAAATTAAAAATATTCTCCTTCTTCTTCTTCTTCTATAGGATGATCCATACTTCATATAGGTCATCCATTGTTAACAATAGTAACTAATTTATCTGTTTTTGTTACTTGTACAATCTTGAAAAATTAACAAATATAACTACCACTAAAATGGCATAGCCTTAGCCTCTCCTTTGTTAGGATTTACCAGACCAAGTTAATTTAGTTATTGAACTTTTATAGGAACAAATCACTATGAGGATTAATTTAAGATAAAATCAAATGTTCATATCTCTCCTCATATTAATCTTCTAATACTTAGGTTTTATCTTAATTTAGTTATGCTTCATAGTTAAATATGGGAAATAAAATTATGAAGTTCTTAATTCGTAAATTAATGAGTCATTTTTTTCACATCTTATATTCAGAAGAACAAATTTAGATGCATGAATTTCGAGATTCCTGATGAACGTGACCTCATCTCAAAGTTCATCAAATTAACACCAGATGGCAACGTTATTGATGGAGATTCCAACGAAAATCCGGTAGTCATAATGTCAGTTGAAAATGAGAGAGACCTTTTCTTGAAAACTAGTTCCCGTGTTTAAAGAAACATAAAATATGAGGTAAGATGTGAAAAAATTACTCATTAATTTACATATTACTTAAACTTATTTGCCCATAGATGTCATGCAGTCAACATACCGACCCATTGAGACAGAACAAAAATAAGGAAAACTACTTATTTATATTTTATTTTAATTCACACTAAAAAAACTATATAGATTAGACATTAAATTATTTTGTAAATAAATAATTCACACATAAATATCAACTGGCTCTTTTAGAGAGAAATTATTCATATTAAACAGAATAGGTTAATTTCAAAAGTATATTAGCAAAAAAATTGAAACTACCCATGCAGATGAATCAGTCTTCTTATGCCATCTGAGCTGAGCAGTCTTAATTTGGGTAGATTACTAATCCATTACTTGAAAAGAAAAATTAACACCTGAATCGGGATTTGAACTCGAGACCTCTAACTTCATACGTTAGTGTGCTACTGACTGCACTATTCTGGCATGCCGATGCAAATGCTAATTTTTCTTATTCATATACTATCTCTTTTATATTATGATTTAAGCATTTTTTATGTAGGCCTAGTATTATCTCTCATTAAAAGTTTTTGTAGGTTGTATCACCACTGTACCTCAAATATGGTTGAATTTAAATTATAACCATCCTCTTTGCAAAAAATCTTTGATTAAAAATTTTACCCTTTTTTCATAAAGTTCACCTCCATAATTGTTTTGAATTATTTCATCCACACCACAACTTGACAGATCTGGAAGTTTGTTTTGATCAGCACTTATATACTTATGCATATATAGAATATGTGGAAATTCTTTTGGTGCATTTATGTTAAGATCTTTTTGAAAACTATCAAAAGAAAAGGATCCTGCATCACATCTTAAATCTTTTAGGTAATTCACAAGTTCTGTATAATAAATATTTATTAATTCATCATAACAGTCATCTACTATTCCATCGGCACTGCTGCTGTATATAAAAAATATGAGATCTTTAATAGGTGAAGCGTATAATGTAATTTGAAAATCAACTATTTTCACATGTGTTGGTATTTGAATAACAGAAGTTCCATTTTTACTCCAAGTTTGAGGTTCATATTTAAACATTATATTGTTTACCCAGAAATCATTGTGAACAAAGGTAGCAAATGGTTCCATATATGATATAAGAGAAGGATTTTGTCTTTCCTTCATATCATCCCTTAGTATCTTTTCAATTTTTTCAAGGTATTGTACGCAGTCAGGAATAACTTTAACATCATTGATTGCCGATGTGATCCATTTTTCAGCAACAATGCAATCTGCTACACCCCCAGTAATAATATTCTCAGAAGCTTTAATACTGTTTCTTTAAACACATTTGGTTTCAAAATTTTAATTGCAATTGAGAGTGCATGGAATTGAGCTAGTTTTCTTACACCTAATTTCATATGAATCAAATCAAGACCTACCAAACGATTACCAGTAGCATATCCTGATTCTTTTAAATTCTCTAAAAGTAAGACTGCTGTCTCATCAGCTTTCTCATTAATATTTCCTTCTCTATTTGTGCGAGCACCATAGAATTTAGGAAATCCATTGAATTGTTTGTGTAGAGGAATTCCATTTTCTATCTGTAGAATTTCAAATTCTTTACTTACAAGTTTGTAAGCATTCACTTCCTTATTGAAACTAATATCAGTGACAAATACTTCACGCAAAAATTGTGATGATGGTACTAGTTTTGCTACTAATGAGAGATTGTGTTTATTGATATCTTGTATAATACTGACTTCAACAGCCAAAATTGTGCTACCATAATTATCTCCATGCTGAGTAAGTGGTCTAGTTTTAAATCCTTCAACCTTTATATTCATTCCTAAGTCTGGGATTAGAAGAAATTCCAGTTTCTCTTTTGTTAGCTCAAATGTTGAATCTCCTTTTTTTAAGGACATGTTTTCTTATAATTCAATTCCTGAAAAAGAGTATATTATTTTGTATTATGAAGAAAACTTTGATGAAAGTAAGCAGTAAAAAAAATTAAATCAGCGGGTAAAATTAGATAACAGTCATTAGCTAGTCATGATATCTCACTAATGAATGTGAATGCTACTGATTCAAACCTTTCTCAAACTAATGAATTTAAAAAAATTCTAAAATCAAAATACTTCAGACATAACACAAAGATTATAAAATTAATTTATCATATATTTAAAATTTGCAATATAAATATTACTAATTAAGGCAATTATCAAAATGTAATGAGACAGAAAATAAGAAAAGTTAGACATGCTCATTAGAAAAATATATATTAGTGTCAGTTTCACTATTTAACTATTAAACTTTATGTTAGTAAGGTGAATATTACTGCAATGAGCATCTTTAAGATAGGTTCAGTCATAATCTGATAATAAGATAATTGTGAGAATGATGCTGGAAGAGAGGACCTAAGTTTAACATGGGCTCTGCTTTGACTGCTGAAGAAGACATTAAAATAGATAAGTTCTACAATATTTGTGTGGAGTCTTTACAATGGGGGGAATTCACTTTCTTTTCCACATATATATTCTGTTTTATGATGAAAAACAAAGTCTGTTGTGAATTATGGACTTGTTACAATAGTGAACAAAGTGATCAACAGAATTGTCATTTCACAATTTCTGAACTCTCAGAGACATTTCTACAAATTACTTGGACCGTTTTATACAAAATGATGACACAAAGTTTACAGTATCATAAGTTGTGTGCTCGTTGAGTGCCAAAAATTCTGTCAGAAGTTTGAAAAAAAAACATGGGATGAAAGCAGCAAACTCTCTTGGAATAGTTCTGGTAGAGGTGTTTGATCATCCACCATATAATCCTAACTTGGTTCCGAGCGACTTCCATCTTTTCTTAAAGATGAAGAATTGGCTTGGATTCCAGCAGTTTCAAATGGACGAGGAGCTCAAAAGAGCTTAAGGAGTGGCTATAGTCACAGGTGACAGACTTTTTACAGAAGGGATTTCAAAGCTTGTGAAGCATTATGACAACTTTTATTTAAGTAAACAGAAATTGTGTAGAAAAAAATTGAAATGTGTACTTTTCACTGGTATGTAAGAAACGTTCCCACAATAGAATGTTTTCTGAAAAAAATGGAACTTACTTTCTGAATCACCCTTGTACTTGAATTAAAGCAATTCAACTAACCAGTAAATGTAAACACTTCTTATAATGTTTTTATTATTGATTTAACATTTCTCAATGAAAGATAAATTTAACTTCTTATAATGTTTTGTCAATGAATACATTGAAATTGTGGATAAATTAGGAAAAATTCATCCACATATAGACCATCATCATAACAATATACTCCTCCAATTAATAGTCCATTCTTAATAACTTACAAACATGAATATATGGTGTTAATATTATTCGTTTTTAAACACCTTAATGATGGACAAATTATATTTGAAAAGAAAAATATAAGCCTAGACTGGAGTATATTTTTCTTTTCAAATATAATTTGTCCATCATTAAGGTGTTTAAAAATGAATAATATTAACATTGAAAGAAGCACTACTGGCTTTATAAGTAATGTTTAAATTCCCAATAAAAAAGTCTTCTTAATAAAGAAGCCGCCATTTGCAAAAATCGTAGCAACGGCTCGTAGCATTTGGGGTTAGGGAATTAACTATGTGTAAGAGAAAAATACGCGTTTAGATTGGAGGCCTAGGTGGCTCAGATGGAAGAGCGTTGACATAGAAAGTCAAAGGTCCTGGGTTCAAACCCCAGTCTAGGCGTATATTTTTCTTTTCAAATATAATGAATATATGGTGTTCGATTGTCATGTCCATTTGTCTTAATAAATTAAGAAATTTTGAAACCTATTAAATTGGTTTGCTTTTATAATTATTGAATAGGTAAAACATACAGGAAAAGGAATTGAAAAAATCAACCTCAAATTAATAGTCCAGTTCTTAACCCATTTGCCTCAAAAGATGAGGTAGACTCGCTGGCAGTTAAATGACCTTCAACTCAGAAGATGAGGTACAATCGCTTAACTCTGCTGTTATATATTTTGCAATATTTTGTACATCCCTTGGCAGGGTAATCTTTTGGTAACATTTGTGATAATAGAGGAATATGTTTTGGTCTCCACCCTTATTGTGATCTCAAGTACCGTTATCTTTTGTTTGTTTGAATGTCTGAAAATAGACAATAAAATGTATGGTAACTTAAATCCGGTTTCTGGGGAAATGAATTGAGCATTTAAACCTGAAGCGAATGGGTTAATAACTTACAAACATGAATATATGGTGTTCAATTGTCATGTCCATTTGTCTTAATAAATTAAGAAGTTTTGAAACCTATTACATTGGTTTGCTTTTATAATAGAATAGGTAAAAATGCATGAAAAGGAAATTGAAACAAGTAATTTTTTGAAAAGAAAAATGTTTGCTTGAACTGGGTGTTGATTTCCAGTTCTACATAGAAATATTGGGTTCAAATCCTGGTTCAATCATACGTGTTTCTCTTTTGATGTATTTATTATTCATTTCATACATCTCAATGATGAATAAATCATATTTAATCAAGTTATGAAATCATCCCTTGTACAAAAAAACACCAGATTATGTTTATATAACACTTTGGCTAGACCAGTGTTGACCTATGGTAGTGAAGCATGGACACTAAAAAGAGAACATGAAAGCAGAATAATGGCTTGTGAAATGAGATTCATGCACAGAACAGTGGGTTACACTAGATGGGATCAGAAAAGAAACACCGATATCTTAAACGAATTGAAGACTATGCCAATTTGGAATATATTAAACAGTACCAACTAAATTGGAAACACTATCTTGAAAGAATGAGTTAAAATCGGATCCCCAAAGCTGTTTATAATTATATACCAAGCGGACAAAGATCTCTGGGCTGTCCTATGAAACGCTGGCAGGAAAATTTTCTATAGGATCGTAACAGGCCTTGGCCTAATACTTGGAAGGAAGAAGAAGAAGAAGATCATATTTGAAGAGAAAAATTATATGCTCAGACTGGGACTTGAACCCAGTCTGAACATATAATTTTTCTCTTCAAATATGTTTCTTTTTACTTAACTAGAGTGTATACATTTACATATAACATGACAACTGAAACAAAATGAAATATTATTGATATTAAACATTTTGATCTGCATCCAGACAAGTAAAGATTTGCTGGCTAAAAAGACAACAGGAAGTGCCCAAAAAGTTTAAAAATGGTGTATGAAATAATTAAGTGATTTTGTGATTAAGTGATTTCTGAAATGGACCATGGGCATTACATTGATGTAGATGAGTTAATTTGGTTTTGAAATTCTGGATAAGGTATTCATTTTCCAATAGTTAGTAATATTGCAGTATTGCAGGAAATACCATAACTCCCTTTACTCCATAATCCAGAGCTCAAGAAAAATGATAGAGATTTTTAGGTTTCTGAAAGAAAGCATAGAGTAGCTATTACAGCTGAATTGGGTAAATTAACCTGAACTTTATATTCAAGATAAAATATTGATTTTGTTTTAGTTGTTAGGTTGCATTACTATAGGAAGTATCAATCTCCCCCTGTCTTTCACACATAAATTCAATCTTCAAGAAATTTATGCTAGAAATAATATTTATCCATCCAATTTCTGGCCAGATTCTGAGTTCTGACTCTAATTACCGGTAACAAGTATGGCACCATTTATAATTACAAAAATTTATATGATTTTGAAACTTACTTTTCACATAGAATAATGATGAGAAATTACTTGGAATCTGTCTGATGAGATCTAGAAATTTTATCAATACCTTCATTTTTACTTAGTTTCTGAATATAAAATATTGACATTTCCTCAAATCTAAAGCCAACTATCTGCAAAATTTGTTGGTAGATGGTTATATAGCTGTTGAACATTAGTCAGTCTTGGTAATTGATCTCTTCATTTCATTAGATAATGACTTCAGCCATGTAACATAATATACCATTAACCTTGAACTTGATGATTAATAGGATTCTTCCTCATGAATTTTAAGTACTTAATGATCACCTTCTGCAGTGTGAACAGAATGTCATGTAATTTAAAAGTCCAGATGAAATATTTTACAGGAACTCCTGTCATCCCAACTTCTCCCAAAAAAAAAATATATCAGACATAAAAATATAAAGAACATTGATTATTCCTATCTGATCAAAATTCATTTTTCTATTTGTTAAAATATAGTCAATTACTGAACTCCTGTGATCTACTATTATGATCCTTGGGACTGTGAGCAATGTATAAGATACACCTTGAAGTGGGTTGCTAGCCCGTTTTCATGGCAGGTTTATTATTCGGGGTTTCCTCCCTAGGCCGATTGTCTTCACCCAGACTAATGAACAGGAGAAGAACAAGAAGAAGACCAGCCAAGAGATGGTAGACAGTGAATGCACATCCAATATGTCTTCCTCCGAGGAGTGATTTTGGAAATAAACAGGATGAAAATCCTACAAATTATGATTAAGAAGAAGAAGAAGATTATACCTATTATTCTACATGAATGAGAAACATTATCTCTTATTTAAGAAAGAAAAGATTACAAGTATTTGAAAACAAAGTGGTTAGGAAAAAATTTAGAGATGAGCTGACAGTTGAATGGAGAAAACAATATAACTATAAGCTCCATGATCTTTATGGGTAACCAGATGTAATATGAACAGTTAAGTCTCATATACTGTGATGGGCAGTACATGTGGCATAAATGGAATGAAAGAGTTATTGTCTGTCCAATGGATCTGTGCCCCCATACGATATGCAAACTAAAGCTTACTTCCTTTTCTGCCTCGGCAAATCATTTCCCTCCCTGCATTCTTATCTCTTTCTATCTGTCTCTTGCACTTGCACTTCAGTGTTGTCAACTTGACTCCAACCTTGCATTATTCAATATTCAAGAGCCATGGCACTGGGGAAGTTTGGCAACATCCCTACCCGAAAAGTCACTATGGCTGTTGTTTGACATAGTGGGAGGGGAATGCGGTGAAATGGTGTGAGTATTGATGTGTACTTTTCTAAGAATGATGCCAGCGGTATACGGGCACAGATCCGTTGGTCCGAGTACACATGGAAACTTCTTGCAGAAAAACCAGAGGTAGGTAGGTCAAGAATGGAAGAATAAGGTGAATTATGCAGGGAATGATTGGAAAATTTAGCTCAGTATAGGAATGTATGGAGAGCTTATATCCATCGTACCATGAATCACCGGATTTGATAGTCCCAGTGAGTTAATTGAATTTGTGTGAAGGATTATAGCAGTGATGGCCAAATTAGAAACTGCTTAAGGACAAAATCATTAATTAACCAGTCAAGTGGCAGTTTCAAGGCTCTTAGCTCATCCTACAGAGGGGCATTTAAATTGCTAGTAACTTTCTAGCTGTTCCTGCAGGGACACATTTAAAGTCTGTGTCATTTAACATTTCATAAATTTTAACTCTACTCATATTCATCATCATGAACAAATTTGTTTTAGACCATGTGGCCTGTACGGAAAACCTAGCGAAGATGGTCTTGATCTTTCCACCAATGTTTTGGTCTTCCTTGGTCCCTATGTTCAGTTGGGGTATATTAGAATGCCAATTTTGGAAGTCTATTTCTTGCCATTCTCCTCAGATGATTTTTCCATTCTTGTTGGTTCTACTCATATTTTAGAATGAAAATATCCTTATCAATTAAATATTTAAAATGATTCACCTCACCTCATACCTTATCTTCTTTTTAGACTGGTTTCAGAATTATTCCATCTTCAATATTTTCATGACCATTGTTCTGTCTTAGTGATGCACTGTTTCTATCACCATAACAGAACAACGGTTGTGAAAATACTAAAGGCAGAATAATTCCGAAACTGCTCTAAGAAGAAGACAAAATATGAGGTGAGGTGAACGATAATTTTTAATATTCAATTACTAAATCAAGAATCTGGAACAGGCCAGAAGACCTATGCTGTGAAGTTGATCTCATAGTGTTACTTCCCACTAAATTGAAACTCTTATTAATATTTATTATAAAATATAAACTTTAAAATTCATCGGAGAACATATTGTTTAAACAACTCATGAGGTGAGTTGTTTAAACAATATGTTCTCCGATGAATTTTAATGATTATACCTCATAATGTTTACTTCCCAACATTAATTAAATATAAAATATAAACTATTATACAGGGAACATTTGAATAGTTACCCTGAAAACAGATCTAACCCATAAACTGCTACTCATGACTTGACTAACTTCTTCTGGGATTTTGTTACATATAGATTACTATTCGCTTGAATGACAAATAAATAAAACAGGTCTGGAAGACAGCAGGGATAGTTTTACATGCACCATGTTGTGATATTCTCCAGATAGATCACTAATCCACTGAAAACTCAACTTTAGAATTTTTGTGGGTTAGATCTCTTTTCGGAGCAACTATTCATTTTTAATATGTATATGAGTGGTAGAATAGTGGTTATGCTCCTTGCCTCTGGTCCCGAGGGTCATGGGTTCAAACCCGGTCAGGGTTGATGGATTTTTTAGGATGGAAAAATCCAAGGAGCAAGTCCTCCGGGAGAGATTTTAAGCCATGGGTCCTGAGTCTGAAGATTTTCAAGTTTGTAAAAGTCCCTTAAGCCTGAATAAAAAGGCATCTAAGCAAAATTTACCAAATTTTCCCATTCTAGAACTACCTTGGTTTCCTAGATGTCACTATGAAGCAGAACGCTGACCACGAACCACAACCAGCTGGAACCTTAATAAAATTTATAATCTTATTACCTATATTATAGGAACATTTAATATTTCAATAATTTATTATTTATAAAGAATAAACAAGCTTATCCCTGCCTATCTTAAACTAAACTAAAAAATTAATTAATAATAAAAAAATTAAAGAAAAGTTTTAAATTCAATTTTATTTCTAAATGACATCTATCCGAAAACAATATATATATATATATATATATATATATATATATATATATATATATTAATATATATTATATATATTAATTCAAACTGATAATTCCAAGAAAGTTCAGCACTGTTTCTTCATGGAATGTACCTTCTCACTTATGACCTTCAATTTTCTCTCCCACAACACCTAACAGTTCTAAATGGAAATAGTAAACACCTGCACCCCCAAAAAAATCTGTCCAAGTTTAGACCAATACTCTGCAAGCTAACAAGAAACCTCATTGTGACTTGTGAGAGATTTTCTGACCTCGTTACAATTACAAGGTGAAACGTGGGACGTGGGGAGAAAATAATGATTAAATAAAAATATATAAATGTAGAGAATTTTTTCCTGCACAAAAATACCAAATATAATTACAAATATTTACAATTAAACCCCTTATACTGAGTCTCTATTATCTCAGTCCTTCACCATGGTGTGATGACTCTGGAAACAGAGCACTGCACAGGGGCCTTCTCTACATTCTTCATCTCTGTGATTATGTGGGTGTGAGGTTAGCCACCAGCTGATAGGACAAAGGCCTTCTAGGTTTGTTGCGCCATGAATTTCCTCCTCCTCCTTCTACTACAAGGTTTAGGCTATGCAGCCTGTTCCGGCAAAGTTAAAAGTGGAGTCCATCTTCTACGTGGTCGGCCAACATCTCTTGTTCCTCTGGGATTATACAGGAAGGTTCTTTTTGGTATTTTTCGTTGTTAATTCTCATTAAGTGTTCTTTCCATTTCTTATTATTTTCGCTGATTTTATCTTCAATTTTATATATATTTAATTCTTCTCATATAGTTTCATTCCTTATTCTATCCGCTCTTGTGCATCCTTTCACATTATGCAAAAACAGCATTTCCGCAGTCTTTTAAAAAGACTATAATGGCCTCTTCAGAGATGAATTACAAAGAGCAATTTTTAAATTAAATAATATTGCACAAGATTAAACCTAGAAATTTCTTCAACAAAAACTAAGTAATGGCTCAGTGTGGCAAAGAAATGGAAATAACAAAAAAGTACTAAATGTCAAAACACTAGAACAAGTAAAAGATGTCAATAATCTAAGTGTATCTTTAGGTTGTAATAGAGAAAAGACATAAATAATAATTACAATATTTCATATTTATGTGGCACCCTTAAAAGAAAACAGGAAGGAAGTAAGAAAAGAAACACATTTAAAATTTTATAAAGTATTGGCTGTACCTGTAATATTGTATGGCTCAGAAATATGGACTCTGAATAAACAGTCAATTAAAAGAATAGAAACAGCAGAAATGAAATATTTATGATTTGTGGCAGGATATACTTTATGGATAAAAAAATGGAGTGAAGATATCTGTAAAGAACTACAAATGTTCAGTTCGACAGATAAAATAGAAGAGTATTGGAGGAAATGGTATGAACATGTCTGCAGAATGGATACTAACAGATTGCCTAGGAAAAGTCTGAACTCTCAACCAAGAGGAGGAAAAAGAGATCGGGAACGCCCACGAAAGAGATGGACACAGCAGCTATAATACTTGGAGACGGAATGAACCAAAAAGTTTTAAGCCTTGCAAGAAGAAGAATTTTAAAAAGTTGAGTAAATTACACTTTCTATTATCACAAGAGCTACATCAGAAACCAGATAACAGAAGTTCATTTTCATGGAGGAAAATCGTATAAACGCTAATATTTTTTTTTGGAACTATTCACAGAAAGAATCATCCAGTCAATATAGGGGTGATATATGGTCATGTAGGGTTTTTTGGGAACTATTCACAGAAAGAATCATCCAGTCAATATAGGGGTGATATGTGGTCATGTAGGGACATGGTTGCCAGTCATAATGACTGGAATGCAACACAAATCTTGTTTATTCATGTAATTTTTACCAATCTGTATCGCCGCTCCTGCCAGTATGTTTTTCATATCATCGCAAGTGTTTTCCGTTACAAAGGGTTCTTCCAAAAGAATTAAGGATTTATTAAAAAAATTTTCATAGCTGAATTCAGACTAGCTGTTTGCTATAGAGGCATAACCCATAACCTATAATAAAATGGGATGCAATGCTTCTTCTTCTTCCTTCGAAGTATTAGGCCAAGGCCTGTTATGATCCTATAGAAAATTTTCCCTCCAGCGTTTCATAGGACGGCCCAGTGATCTTCGTCCTCTTGGTATATAATTATAAACAGCTTTGGGGATCCAATTTGAACTCATTCTTTGTAGATGGTGTTTCCAATTTAGTTGGTACTGTTTAATATATTCCAAAATTGGCGTAGTCTTCAATTCTTTTAAGATATCGGTGTTCCTTTTCCGATCCCATCTGGTGTAACCCACTGTTCTGCGCATGAATCTCATTTCACAAGCCGTTATTCTGCTTTCATGTTGTCTTTTTAGTGTAAATGCTTCACTACCATAGGTTAACAGTGGTCTAGCCAAAGTGTTATATAAATGTAATCTGGTGTTTTTTTGTACAAGGGATGGTTTCTTTTCTTCTCCAGAAAAGCCTGACCAGAGGCTATAAGATGGCAGCCCCATCACTGGTCTTGCCTTCCTTTGGCCAGCAACCAATCGAAGGGACTATTATTATGCTTTCAAGTCTTATATGAGAATTTCCCGGAAGCTTCTTATTTAAGATGACATTTATTGGGACTTTAAACACCTCTTTATAAAGCCAGCAGGGCTTCTTTCAATGTTTTTTTAATATTAATTTGACACTATATTTAATTTTAGGAAGTTATATTTTGAGGTTATTTTAATTATATTATTTTTGGTCTGGACATCTTACCTCAATATTAATGTTGATTTGTTCTTGGACATGTTTCAAAACAATTCTCTGTTTTATCTTCAGCTTTCCCAGACTGGTTTTATTTATGTTGCATTATGTTGCACCACCTGGATGTCGATGTCAGCTCCATCCTGTGGTTGGCCAAAGAACCTCCAAACAAGGTCACCCTCCATCGGAATATCAAAATTCATAACTCTGTTTCTGTTCTTCTGAATATAAATTTTTTCCCAAATAGTCAGCTCGTTTGTATTTTCTAACTGTTTTAATAATTTAGTGTCTGAATTAATATTATGTTTTTCAGACCAAACATGAGCAGCAACTGCAGATTTTTCAATTTCTCCATTTTTAATATTTCTTATGTGTTCTTTGGTTCTAATTTTTAGGTTTCTTTTTGTTTTCCCTATATATATCTTTTCACAACCCATGCATTCAATTTGATATATTCCTGACTTTTTATTTTTATCAGTTTTTCATTTTTGTTGGTTTTTATTAGTTTATTTAAACTGTAGTTATTTTTGGTGCTAATTTAATATTAAACTTCTCAAATATATTTTGATATATATATTTGAGAAGTTTAATATTAAATTAGCACCAAAAATAACTACAGTTTAAATAAACTAATAAAAACCAACAAAAATGAAAAACTGATAAAAATAAAAAGTCAGGAATATATCAAATTGAATGCATGGGTTGTGAAAAGATATATATAGGGAAAACAAAAAGAAACCTAAAAATTAGAACCAAAGAACACATAAGAAATATTAAAAATGGAGAAATTGAAAAATCTGCAGTTGCTGCTCATGTTTGGTCTGAAAAACATAATATTAATTCAGACACTAAATTATTAAAACAGTTAGAAAATACAAACGAGCTGACTATTTGGGAAAAAATTATATTCAGAAGAACAGAAACAGAGTTATGAATTTTGATATTCCGATGGAGGGTGACCTTGTTTGGAGGTTCTTTGGCCAACCACAGGATGGAGCTGACATCGACATCCAGGTGGTGCAACATAATGCAACATAAATAAAACCAGTCTGGGAAAGCTGAAGATAAAACGAGAATTGTTTTGAAACATGTCCAAGAACAAATCAACATTAATATTGAGGTAAGATGTCCAGACCAAAAATAATATAATTAATTTGACACTTCTCACTGAAGGATAAATTATATTTGAAGAGTCAAACCCCAGTCTGAGCGTATAATTTTTCTCTTCAAATGTAATTTATCCTTCAGTGAGAATGTTAAATTATATAAAAAACATCATAAGATAATACTACTTGAGATTGCAATAAGGGTGAAGAACAAAACTCATTTGTCTACTATTCATAAATGTTAACAATAGATTATTATCGCCTCACTATGATGGTTGTCCATTTATATAAGAAACAGGTGCCGTGACAATGCTTGACAATGATTAACATGCAGAATTCTTATAGTGGTGGTAGTCGGCATCTTTGTATATAATTATTTATAACAGCTGCGGGGAAACAAAGCGAGCCGCTGGACAATCATCATAGTGAGGCTACTATACCTTGCCAAGGGATGTTCAAAATATATGACAGCAGAGTTAAGTGAGTGTGCTTTGTCTTCTGAGTTGAAGGCCATTTAACAGCCGACGAGTGTACGTTTGTCTTCTGAAGTAAATGGGTTAAATTGGATAAACTCAATTTATAATACCAGCTTATTTAAAAGTATCAGATTGCAGTGAAAATTAATCATGCATAACCGTGAATAATTGAGGCGTTGACATGGGAAAGGCTGTAACTGCCAAAAACAAATTTTTCAGGGAAAGCAAAAAACAAATTTATGGACACGTTTTCACCAACATTAATACAGAAACTACATTAAATGGAAGGCATACACTCATGTCAGTGTTACATATGACATTTTTGAAGTCTGGCATAGATTTGTCCATAAAATACTACTTTCTTAAAATACAACATAGAAATCATTAAGGTAGAATATGTTTATCACTCATCTCATATTGTTCTTCTTATTTGATTATAAACTAGTTTCGGAACATAGTTTCTGTTCCATCCTCAGTATCATCACGACCGTTGTTCTGTCGTCTTGAAGAGTTGTCCTTCTCTCCTTCCATTGGTTGACTGAAAAACCTCGAAACCAGGTCATTCTCACCGGGAATTTCAAAGTTCATCAATTTCTTCTTTTTGCTCTTTTGAATGTAGATCTTTTCCCAAACAGTAAGTTCTTTTGGTTTTTCTAGTTGTTTTAATAATTTTGCTTCTTTCTCGATAAGATGTTTTTCAGACCATGCATGGGCAGCCACTGCAGATTTTTCTACTTCCCCTTTCTTGACATTCCTGAGATGTTCTTTAACTCTAGTTTTCAAATTTCTTTTAGTTTTTCCTATGTAGAATTTCTCACATTCTTCACATTTAATTTGATAAATCCCTGAAGATTTTTTAAAGATTTCAACATAAGGTTAGCACCCAAAAATGACTACAGCATCAGTAGACTGATTAGACCTAATAAGAATGAGAAAATTAAAGAAGAAAACAAATCAGGTATTTATCAAATTAAATGTGAAGAATGTGAGAAATTCTACATAGGAAAAACTAAAAGAAATTTGAAAACTAGAGTTAAAGAACATCTCAGGAATGTCAAGAAAGGGGAAGTAGAAAAATCTGCAGTGGCTGCCCATGCATGGTCTGAAAAACATCTTATCGAGAAAGAAGCAAAATTATTAAAACAATAGAAAAACCAAAAGAACTTACTGTTTGGGAAAAGATCTACATTCAAAAGAGCGAAAAGAAGAAATTAATGAACTTTGAAATTCCCGGTGAGAATGACCTGGTTTCGAGGTTTTTCAGTCAGCCAATGGAAGGAGAGAAGGACAACTCTTCAAGACGACAGAACAACGGTCATGATGATACTGAGGATGGAACAGAAACTATGTTCCGAAACTAGTTTATAATCAAATAAGAAGAACAATATGAGGTGAGTGATAAACATATTCTACCTTAATGAATATACCTCATAGTGAGAATTCCTAAAATAAGTAATAGAAATCACTCCTTAGACAAACTCGGAATTAATGTTATTTATACATTATGCACAAATTTTTCAGTAAAATGCATGATACATTGCATCAAGGAAGTCCAACATAGATAACAAGTCTCTCTTTTTGGAATCAGGGATGACTGGTCTTCTTTCAAGGCATTGCAAGCACCACAAGTTAGTGAGTGACGTTAATGACTGTCCTCTCTTAAAATCCTGTGCTTTGATCACATTTCAAGGTCATTAAATGACTGTCTTGTTTTTATTAGAGGAAAATAAGCTCTTGTGGGTCTAATCCAGATGACAGTGCTGATTTTGTTAGGAGTTGTGTTCAAAAACTTGTCACATTCTGCAGAAAAGTTGAAGAAGTCCTCATCCTTAATCATTATTACATTATTAGGCTTTGCATTTTTCACACTTCGAATCATTTCTGCTACCTCTTCTGGAACTATGGTCTTGCATCTTTTTTTCCTCTTCTCTATCATGCCAAATTTCCTATCACAGGGCATGTAGGAATGTCCTGAAACCAGGAATTTCAAGTCCTTTGAATCAAACTGTTCCTGGGCAATAAGGTAAATTAGGACCATGAGAACCATCTGATTCTTATTTTGGCCTGCACAATTATCGGCTGGAGTTACTACCTTATCTGCGCCAACAGCTGTGTACATACAACTTACACCATTTAGCGACTATGTTTTCAAATTCATTTGATTATATATTGACATACTGCCTTCTCCATGCCATTGGCATGACCATTTACTACCTTCTCAATGCAAAACCTAAAAATTCAAATTTTTGGCAGTTACGACCTTTCCCATGTCAATGCATCAATTACCTATTTGCATATAGTTGTACAATTTAAGACCAATTTAATAATACCTACCAATTCATTTTCCCATTACTGTATTTAATAGATTAAATAAATTAAACTAAAGTATCTTATAGGATGCATTGTCAATTTAAGGGTTAATTCAGTTGTATAGTATACATTGTGATGAATCAAATATGATGGTTGCTAGAGTCAATTTTTAATTTTGGGTTTCAGGTAAACCCCCACTTCTAAGGGTTGGATTTAATTGATTTTTGGAGTATACCTTCCTCGGTTTATTTTTATAGTGTATACTAAAAGATTAATTATATTCATTGTGAAAAATAAAAAAATTGCAACTGTTAGAGCGATTTTTTAAATTTTGTTTTAGATAGATGAATTCCTATACTTAATGATCCAATTTTACTGGTTAATGAACTTGACCTTCCTTTTTTTAATTGTTTGCTATATGTCAAGTTTCGTTTCAATAAAACAAAAATCGCAGCTGCTAGGGTGTTAACAGACACTCACACACAATTACAGAGTGTACCAACACTACCAATAACAAACTGTTTACAGAACAGAAACTAACAAATTTATTACAAGCAGTTTGTTACAAAACATAGATGATCTGAAAAAGTTTGTATGGTAATCAGTAAATTTCCAATTAATTTATGTAATATTAATAACTAGTCTCAAAGTGTTACTTTCCATTAGAATTTTTATTAAATAAAATTGCTACAATGTTTATTGACATAAATATTAACATTTAATCAAGTTTCCAACAAAAATAATAATGTTGTATTAAAATGTTAATTCCAATTTGTACTTGAAATTGGAACAGACCAGATGGTCTAAACCATGAAGTTAATGATAATTAATACGTTAATGATCTTCTCTTTATCTAGTCTCCATGTCTCCTTTTTGAGGATAGAGTTTTAGACAAAAATCTCCATATGTTAATGATATAATTCATTAATTTTGTACATTATGTTAATATACACTGTATTTCTTAAGGAAGTCATACTTTCATAAATTTATAATTCAAACACTATCACATCTATGCTGACGATTGATGGCTAATATGGTGCACTGGACATTATTTTTTTTTTGTTAGGCATTACAGTGCCTTGATCTAGGCATAGTATATATATATATATATATATATATATATATATATATAATAGGAAGTAACATTATAACATTATGAGGTTTTACTTAATAAATAAGTTTGATACCATATTATTCTTACCTCATAGTTCTTTCTATTAGACATATGTTTCAAGGCATGTTTGCCCCATTTTCAGTTAGTACAGACTGATTTTTCCCAAGTTGTTGACCCTGGATAACAACTCCTGCTCCCTCTTTCTGTGGTCCAAAGAACTTGCTAATTAGGTTCCTCTCCCTGGGAATTTCAAAATTCATAATCTCTCTTTGTTCTTCTGTATATAGATTTTTTCCCATATGGTGAATTCATTTGTTTTCATACTGTTTTAATAATTTTGTGTTAACATTTATTTTAGGTTTTTTTGGCCAATTTAGTGCAATTTTTCTATTTCCCCTTTTTATATATTTCTTATGTTTTCTTTTGTTCTAATGGTTAAATTTCTATTTGTTTTCCCTATGTAAAAACATTGAAACACACAACAGATGTAAACACAAAATTATTAACACAACTTTACATAGGAAATACAAAGAGAAATTTAACCAAATTAGATCCAAAGAACACATAAGAAATGTAAAAAAAGAGGAAGTAGAAATATCTTCAGTAGCTGCTCACATTTGGTCAGAAAAACACAAAACAGATGTAAACACAGAATTATTAAAACAGAAACAAACTCATCATATAGGAAAAAAATCTACATACAGATGAACAAGGAGAGAATTATGAATTTTGAAATTCCCAAGGAGAGGAAACTAATTATCAAGTTCTTTGGACCACAGAAAGAGGGAGCAGGAGTTGAGATCCATGGCCGATAACTTGAGAAAAATCAGTTTGTACCAAATGAAACATGACTTGAAACATATGTCTAATAGAAGCAATTATATGAGATAAGAATAATACAGAGTAAATTTATGTATTTATTGATGTGATAGTCAACGCTTGCCAGATTCTGAACAACATGTCAGTTGTGACTGTAGCTGTGGCTTTTTCAGTCTTTATTTGAAGTTCAGATAGGTTTCATGGTAAAGGAGGGACTTAAACAAGTCTTTTATGTAACCCCATAGAAAGAAATCATATTGGGGTTAAATCTGGGAATTGCAGAGACCATTTCATAAGAGCATTGTCAAGAGATCCTGTTTATCCTACCCAATGCTCTAGAAGGATCGATTAAGATAGTTGTGAACCTGACAGTGATAGTGAGGTGATGCTCATCATACTGGAACACACAATCGTCTGAATTATCATTCACTTGTAGCGTTAACCAAAGTTTGAGCATTTCAAAGTAAGATACACGATTGATAGTATCAGTTTAATAAAATTAATATGAGTTGAAAATTATCTCACCTTATACACTCCATGTTCTTCATAGCACAGGACTGTGGTTTCTGCAAAATTCAATCCTATTTTCAGCCAAATTGGTTAACTATTTATATATTCTTTATTATTATGCTTGTAATCTTCTCAATTATAAACTATTATACTTTCATCCCAATAAAAATACAAATCCTAGTGATCATATATATGGTGCACTATAGGTTAATTGTAAGCCATACACTGTAGATAATCAACTAAAAATTTTAATTCCATATTTCTTACTGTTGAATTTTTGCCTATTTCATCATTTAAATTTCGTCAATTCAACAGTTGGAAATATAGCTGAAGATAGGAAACTACTGTCCCAAAAACTGCAGTCCTGTGCTGTGAAGAACACTGAATGTATGAGGTGAGAAAATTTATGATTTATGATCCATTTTAATTTTGTTAATTTGAAAATCTCATAATGTTAATTCCCAAAATAAGTTTTATGAAATAGTGTCAGTGATAAAGAAAAATGGACCATACAGCTTGTGATGTGACATGGCAACTAAAACATTCAGCTTGGATGAATTTCATTCATACATAATGATTCACATGGAAGAATCAGTAGTTAATGACAATTAATTTTTTAGCATCAGAAAATGCCATTATTGCATTATTACATATAGCACAACATGTGGTCAACAGCAGAATCTTCAATGTAAACAAGGAAAACGTCCAGTGAAGCGTATGATCCATCAAACATCTGCTTAGGTATGATAATGTTTTTAATTTTGTTGAGTTGTTTCTTGACTCACCTCATACTTCTTAATTCCCTAGCAGATCCGGATTTCTTCACTGTATTTGTAACATTCTCAATGCTGTATCACGTTCACAACTGACGTCCAATGGTCTTCTCTCCTGCAGACTGACCTCCGCGCCATCTGATGGCTGATCGACAAACTTCCAAATCAATCCCCTCTCCTATCACCGGGTATTTCAAATTCATAGTTATGTTTTTACTCTTGCATATGTAAATTTTTTCCCAAATTGTGAGTTCAGTTGTGAATGTGATACAGCATTGAGAATGTCACAAATACAGTGAAGAAATCCAGATCTGCCAGGGAGTTAAGAAGTATGAGGTGAGTCAAGAAACAACTCAACAAAATTAAAATAAATCTCATAGTGTTATTTCCTACCTATATAACAATGATAATGTTTGCATTATAAATTTATTAAAATATGACTTACTTTAGAGATATGGTGTATATTAACTAAAGTAAGAGTTTTACAAGTTGATTAGAGCCATCCTTTTTCTACAAATGTCTGTACAAGGAATTTAGCTTTCTTATTATATATTTCTCCAGCTCTATTAATTAATACACCATCAAGATTCATATTTGGCATGTCAATATCTGTTGTATCAGCATTTATGGGATTGAGCATAAACAGAACATGAGAAAATTCCTGTGGAGCACAAGCATTTAGTTCCTCAAGAAAATGTTTGTATGAAAATGGTTTAGTATCACAACCAAGCTTCTCTAGAACTGTAAAAATTCTTTATGGTAAAGACTTATTAAATAATCATAGTGCTTCTCAACAAGACCCTCTTCTGAACTGGTGAATAATAAAAATATCAAATCTCTCACTGGAGATGCATAAGTTGTCAACTGGAAATCAACAATTTTTACTTTAACAGGAATGCTAGAATTGTTATCGCTTGACTTTTGATATTTAAACATTATGTTATTTACCCAAAAGTCATTATGCACTAAAGTAGCAAATGGTTCTCTTGGAGGTGGCTCTGTAGCTTTTCCTTTTAAATTAAAATACTTATGAACATCTTCCTCTATTCTTTCAAGATATGGAATGCATTCTGGCAGAGGTTTTACATATCCAACTGTGGAATTTATCCAATCGTTAAGTATTTCATCATTATCCATTTTACCTAATACATACTTTTCACATGCTTTTATTACAGTTTCATTAAATATTTGTGGTTTTAAAAGCTTCAAAGCAATTGACAATGCATGAAGTTGAGCTAAAGCTGTTATTGCCAATTCCATGTGCTTTATATCAAGACCTAGCTTTCTATCACCTACAACATAGCCAGATAACTTCAAGTTTCCCAACAGAAGAATAGCAGAATTGTCAGCATCAGCATCCATATCTTCTTCTTTATTGATTTGAGAACCATAATAATCGGGTAATACATCTATTCTTTCACTTTCTGGTATACCTATTTCCTTTTGAAGATTATCCAATTCAGGCTTTACTAAAATGTACATTCTAATTTCTTTTTTAACTGTAATACATACATGGAACATTTCTTGAAGAAAAGTAGATTGTGGTACCAACTTCCCTACCATCGATAATTTCTTGAGTTGATTTTCACCTTTATGATAAAATACTTCAATAGAGAGGATGGTACTACCATAATTTTCTCCTGGCTTAGTAAGATATTTACATGTGAAACTTTCCACCTTCAAATCAGTACCTAATTGCTTATGTAACAATTTTTCCAAGTCTTCATTTGTAAGTTGCACTATTGGTATGTTGTCGCAATCCATCCTGGAAAATTTGTATTATTCATATCTGTAATAAAATATAATTTAGATATTTATAGATAAAAATAATTATTATTAGCAGTATATTTTTGAAAATTCTCTATGGTGGTAAATTTTTAAGGTAGAAACATGAAAATTGGTATAATGTGGCAACTCTATAACAATTGAAGATTTTATTAGTTTGCTAGAAATGGTAAAGAAATTTGGTTAAGTGGCTAAACAGTCTTTCTTATGAACGATAAGATTAGATAAATAGGGTTAATCTGGATCATCTTACCTAATAAATATTTGTGTATCATTTAACAAGTTTCAGTATGTTGTCCATATCATTGTCAACTTTCGAGACTTGAATTTTATGGATGTCAGCTCCCACACCATCTTTTGGTTGACCGAAGAAATTGTAAATCAAATCTTTTTCTCGGGGAATTTCAAAATTTATTCAGGACCGACAACATAAAATTCAACAGTCTAGAAAGCTGAAGATGGTATGGACAACATACTGAAACATGTTAAATGATGCACAAATATTTATGAGGTAAGATGCTCCAGATTCACCTTAGTTATTAAGAACCCCGTAATGTTACTTCCTGTTGTAATTTATTGATAAAATTAGAATTTAACTGCATTAAAAAATAAAATTATTTTGCTAGAGTACTAAATATGTTTGCATTTTAATACTTTGAAACTAATCTTTCTTAATTTGAAATTAATAACAGAAACACATTCTATGAAAATATCAGCTAAAATATAAAATAAATAATGGCTTTTGTGGTAAGGATCCATATCTAGTACAAGTAGCATATATAACAAAATTATAGAAAGAGCAAACCAATTTAAATATCTTGGCTTCAGATTATCATTTTTGAAAAAAATTTGATGTCTTTGACAGTATTACTAAATTTAATAAAATAAACAATGTAATGAAAACTACTTTGGTTCAAAAAACAATACTCAAACATTTGAACGGTGGATTAGATACCAGATGAGATAGTGCATCTCTTTGCATTAACCCATTGTGAATTTCAAAAGTATAGAAAACTGTTTGCCTTCCTGCCAGTGGCATCTTAGGGCATGCCGGTGCCCTTGGGCACAAACAATTTGGGGCCCTGTTGGAAAGTAAAAAAAGTGAACGAAAAAACATTTTTCTGCTATTATCTTATATTTCTTATGATTAATTGGTGCAATCATAATACATATGTTATTAATTAAATAAGTATGCTGCTGGTTTGAATTGGTTACGATTACGATAATGGTTTCCTTCGGGATTTCTGTTTTGTAAAATCTATTATATCCTCAAAGTCTATTTTTTTTAAGATTATCACTTTCTATGCACATAATTGACAAATTAGTTAGTCGTTCTTCTAACATTGTTGTTCGTAATTCATTTTTTATTCTCTTTAACTCTCCACTACAATTAGTAACCATTAAGCAAAGGAATCTTCTTGTAGGAACTTCAGCACTTGGAAAGTTTGTTCTAATTTATCAGACTTTATTAGGTTATATAAGATTAAGATACCCAACTCCGCTGATTCCTTTGCTATGTTCTATAAATACTGCCTTAAATGAAACATTCTGATTTGAGCTCATATGCATTAATGTTTCGTGATAGAATTCTGCAAATTCTTTGCATTTTTTGTCAACTCATCAGAATCGATTATTATTAAATGAGAGAAACTAAAAATGATTGTCAATTTCTTGGTATGCTGCCGAACAATTTTTTAAATGTGCATATAACGTGTCGATTATAAAATAAACATACCAACTCGAAATTTTTCTTTGTCATTCAACTGTACAGTCTCTGATGAGCCTTCAAAAAAGGCATGTCCTACAAATTCTTTTCTTTTAGACTTATCTTTATAGTCAGAATTTGAATTTTTTTCTTTAGCAGCCGATTCATACTGATCGAAATTATTGCATGCTTTATTGACATAATCGATCAGAGATGTGTACATTTTTATTATAACATCCATGGTCATAGTACTATTCTGTAAACTTAAGCTTGTTTTAGTCATAATTCCCAAAAGATCATTCCATGTATCCACTAGAAGAATAGTCTCTAATTTATTTATTTATTTTTTGGCTATGCTTTGAGCTTTGTTTCTTGTTTATCCTGTTTGATTGATATCACTTGAAATTGACAACAAACTTCAGAAATATTTAAATAGCCATTTTGCAAAGCATTAATAGCATTAGCATGTGCAGACCATCTAGTATCCGAGAGAGACTTCAGGACTTTATTTGCATCCTTATGCTCTCTCATAATTTTCCATTGTTTGGTCAAATCCGAGAACAAATTGAACAATTTTTGGGTAAATTGAAAGTATGCTACTGCTTCAGAAACACATTCAATAGCCTGAACACCTATTAAATTTAGTGAATGTGCCGCACATGAGACAAAAATTGCAAATTCATATTTTTCTTTTATTCTTGACTGAACACCGGATTACTTTCCAACCACATTTGTTGCATTATCGTAACTCTGTCCACGACAATCTTTTATGGGAATATCAAGGCTTTCAAAAAAGTTTAAAATGGTATCTGCTATGCATTGTGCATTATGTTCATCCATAGGCAAAAATTGCAAAAAATCTCTCAATTGGCTCTCTGTCTTTTATGTATCTAATGATGAACGTCAGTTGGTCATTTTGAGAGAGATCTGGCATAGAATCCATGCTTATAGGGTAGTATTTGGCTGATCTTAGTTCATTAACAATTCTTTTTAAAACTTGCTGTCCCATTATATTAATAAATTCATTGCAAATATTTGCAGACAAATATGATGTACTTCCTTTTCCACAGTTTTGTATACGATCAGCAAGAAAAGGATCAAATTCACTAATCAGTTCTATGCATCCTAAATAATTCACATTATTATGAGACCCCAATATTTCATTATAACCATGAAAAGCAAGACCTCTTGAAGCCAAAAATTTCACAACTGCAACAATTCTTCTAAGTACGTTCTTCCAATGATTGACTTCTCTATTATATTGGGACAGCAACTCGCCCAATAGTAGTGTTCTTGTGATATACCGGTAATTCATCATTAATTGCCTGTGCTCTAAACTGTTCTCATGCTCCATTAATAAGTTACTTATAGGCTATGCTTCCAATCTTTATATTCATTCAGAGAACTCAAATTATGATTAGTACACTGGTACTAATACTACTGAGTAGTATTAAATAGACGGCAGCAATAACAGTACACAGATTTCTTCGACAATGAATAAAGGAGCCATTTTCTTTCTAAAACTTGCCATTCATCAATTTATGGGTGAAAATATTTTAGTCAAGTATATAGTTTTTGTTTTACCACTTGAATCTGGAAAATTTTAGAATTTTTAGAGAAGTCACAATTTTTATTTTGGAAAATCTCTGACCTTTTTGAATCCATATATCACATACCTCCTCCATTAAAATTTTATCATAGTACGCACCAGGATCAGGAGATACATTTCCAACCTTGCAGTTATTAACTAACAGTAGCTTGAAGTGGATGGTTCGACAACTGATGTGTGTGTATCACTTTTGTCACATGTAAGCACTTTTCCCATTGATATTCTTCTCAAGAAGTATTTTGATCTTGAGGTAATGAGGGTGAAGGATCAGTCAGGCTATTTGTATCTTCAACCATAAAAATCTGAATTGAAGTCTACATATTAGATATAGTTGATATACAGTGCCACCATATTCCCATTTTTTCAAGGATCTGTGTTAAGCTAAAAACCTGAGCTGTTGTAGATCTGTTTCTTCTAAATTCACATTGATGATAAACTATTATGTTTATTTAAGTAAAAATAAGTAAACAAACCATTATGTTGTCACTACAGGCAGTAAGTCTGGATACTAATATTTGTTAGAATTTTGCATGAAGATGAAAGTAATGAAATGCCCTTGTAGTTGTTGTAATCAGTTTTATGTCCTTTCTTATAGATCGGGACAATATCAATTCTTTCCATTCATTTGGAAGAGCTTCTTTTTCCCAAATCATAAATAACTAGTGTATTTTTTTTTTTCCCCCATCGACTTTTCTCTTCCTGATTTTATCAGATCTATTGGGATCTTATCTTAACCTGTTGCTTTACACATCTTTAATTTGTGTATTGCCATTTCAACCTCCAATTCTCTTGGTTCTGTGACTAATATTTCTGGTGTTTCAATATCAGTATCCTGTTTTTACATGTACATTTAATAGCCATTTAAAATAATTTTTCCATCTATTTAACAGATCCCTTTTCATTCTTAATTATTTTGTTTTAGTGTGAAACCCTTTTCTTTGTATGCTAATACCCTGATATAATTCTCTGATGTTCCTATTTTTCACATTCATTTCTAGATCATTAAACTTTTCTCTCAATATTACCTCTTTTTACTATTTAAAAGCTAGTAGTTTCCCATATGATGTTACCCAACTGTTTTAAATAAACTTCATTTCGCTTACATAATTTCTACTAGCTTTCTTTTCTTTACAGTTTGAACATTCCTCACCAAACCATTTCTTATTTTGTCTCTTTTTTAAATAATCTATGCTTTCTGGTACTGACAATTTAACACTATCTCTCATAGACTCCCATTCTCTATTTACGGTATGTCAGTTTCTTCCTCGGTTGCCATTTTCATCTGAACTTTCCAGTATTTCAAATCTATTAGCAATTTTTATCTGGTATTCGTCATTTTTATTTTTTTATTCATGTTTTTCTGTATTTTCTTTAGTGTTTGATAACCAGTAAGCGAGATGTAAATTCTAATGATCATTCCGAAAAAATTGAATAAAAAATTGTGGCAATTTATTATGAAATTGCAATCCATGATATACCACGAGTTATGTTCACCCGGCACTGCAAGATATATATTCATATGAGTAGCAAAATTATGAATTTTTAGAACAGTCCAGCACCCCAAATTAGACATGGTCCCTTGTTAGAAATACAAAATGAATTTCACAAGAATAATATAATTTCTATGGTATACTTACATGAAATTTTCTCCAGAATAAAATTAATTATTATTTCAATTTAAAATATTAAATTTTCTTGAAAAAAGAATTTGCAGTAATACTGTATCTTAATTATTAGATACCAACAGTGATTAGTTTACTTTTTCATATCATAATACTGAAATAAGAGATTCACAATATAATATAGAAGAAGTATGATACCAGTAAATTGTGTCTGAACAACATACTTATATAAGACAAGAAGTAATAAATAAATGAAATAACCTTCACCATATCTATGAAAAATAATGCATCTATATATAAAATATAAGCCACACTTATCTTAATATCCACTGCAGTCATATTAGATAAAGAGCCATATAAAACAAATATAAAGTAAACCACAAATCATATAAGAATCATAAGCTGGTAAAAGAGTATTTTAGAATATGCAAAAAAAAAAAAGATTTTACAACAATAAAAAAATGGAAAAAAAAACTATGAAGGGGTGGATTAAATTTGTAAGATAACTCCAGAGATCAAAGAAATCTAGCAGGCTTATATTTAAAAGTTGTTGATAATAGCAGTGTCGACACCAGTGAATATGATGACATAAAAAAATTGCTTTATCACTGAATTTACAAATTTGTATTTCCGTCAATAAAAAATGAGGATAAGAAAGGATTAGATGTTGGATTTGAACAGATCATACCTACTGAAAGACATGAATACAGAGACAACATTCACATTAAAAATAATAGTTTTAAAAAACTAAAAGAACACGCTTTATTAGAAAACTAAAAATGAAAAAATAATTTTAATTTCCAATACGCTTGGGATAAAATAAAGTGACAACAAAAAAATCATCTCCAACATATGTAGAATAAAATTAGAGTTATCAACAAAAAGAAAATAATTTACCATCAAAAGCGTCGGGTGCTCTATATCAATTAATATATTTGATAATAAACAGATATGGTAAAAGTAAGCTCTCTAAGAAGAAAATGTAAAAATCATAAAAAGCACCCCACGCTTTTGATGGTAAAATTATTTTCTTTTTGTTGATAACTCTAATTTTATACTACATGTGTTGGAGATAATTTTTTTGTTGACCACTTTATTTTATCCCAAGCGTATTGGAAATTAAAATATTTTTCATTTTTTAGTTTTCTAATAAAGCGTGTTCTGTTAGTTTTTTAAAACTATTATTTATTTTTTATTTTTTAGTTTTAATATTTTACAGAATAAGATAAAAATGTAAATATCTTTAAATTCGATACTATTGTAGTATGAGCTAAAAGTAATACTCTTCTATAAAAAAACCCTCCCAGCCGGATTTGAACCAGCGACGTATGGATTACTGAAATTATATGCCATTAAGAGTTCACTGCTCTACCAACTGAGCTC